>JABUQX010025101.1:42500-48353 GCA_015478945.1 Trachelipus rathkii | reverse complement strand
GTTGTAAATTCGTTCGGTTGGAATTTGGGTGTTTAACCGTTTTCGCATTTATCATTAAACGCACCGCGTTTTCGTGCATAACTTCATATATATATATATATATATACATATATATATATATATATATATATATATATATATATATATATATATATATATATATATATATATATATTTATTATTTATATAAAAAAATATATATATATATATATATATATATATATATATATATATATATATACGGTATATATATATATATATATATATATATATATATATATATATATATATATATATATATATATATATATATATATATATATATATATAACTTTCTAAGAAAGTAAAAAATGTAAAGATTCAAAAAAAGCTAGAGCAAGAATATTTTATAAATTAACAGTTAAAGAAAAATTAAAACATTAACAGTAATGTTTCTCTGATGGCCACAAATAATAGGAGAATCAATAAAAATATATTTTAGAATAAGTATTTTTGAACAATTATGGCATGCATCTGATTGGAGTTTCCTCAAAAGGTAAATCACGGCACAAAAAAAAAGAATTTGTTCTCATTTACCATGTTCATAAATACACACATACTAGACCAATGTTGAATTATCTGAGGCAAAACATAACGTAAAACATATATGATGATTTGAAAAGTTTTACGATAAGTTGTAATTCTTTACTAATGATATATTTAGTATTTGAATACTTTAAAGTAGAAAGTAAACTTAACAGAAAAACCATAACCTTCAGCAGCATCTACTACATCATGCATTTTAATATCCCCATGTCCTGGAACCCATATGAGATTAATGTTTGACATTCAATTCATTAATTAATACACTAATTCTGTAACTCAAATTAGGAGTAAAAATAGCAACCTTGATGATGGTTTGCTTTAAATGTATATAGTAGGGATGTGCCAAAGTAATGGTATTGGCCATTTTTCCGGGTATTGGTATTGGCATTTAGCACAGGTATTGGTATTGTTCAAAATGTGTCAATACTGTTAAGTCCTTAAATGGTTTGTGTAAAAAAAAAAAAAAAAAAAAGGGCAAAGTAACAAAATGTTAATGCTGTTGAAACTTCCGTTCGAGAATTTTCTTGAGTCCTTTCTTTAAGATGGAGAATATTCTCGAAGATGGGCAACTATTATAAAAGAAGCCGCATCACGCCTATTCAGGATCTTTCCTGATAGGCAAGCGCGAATGATCAGTTAGAGAATTATTATTGTATAAAATATAAATCTTATTGTGTGAGAATTATTATCTTTTAGATGATTTTGGTGAAAAAAAAAAAAACGTTTGTTGCTGATTACGAATATGATACTCAAGTTTATGATTAAGTTACTAGTACTTTTCTAGTCATAGTGTGGATGTAACTTTTTTCCTGTTTAAAAGTAAAGTTTTTCTTTATAAAAGGAGCTTTGTTCATTTTATTAAGTATGAATTGGAAATATATTTTTATTATGAGTAATTGAATAAATGGTTATCTAAAAATTTGTTTATCTCTTCCTCCAAAGTAAACATTTATATTTCTTTAAGTAGCTATCCATAATATAAATAATAGGTGGTCTTTTTCATACATAAAAAATTTACAATATGACAAATTAATAGGAAGTATTGGTATTGGTAATAGCATCAATGAGAGTATTGGTATTGGCCAACAATTCAGTTCTGGCACATCACTAGTATATAGTACAAAAGCACTTTTTGATAGTTTTTTCATAAATACAATACTGTAAGATGGTAGTTTTACTAGAAATGAAAATTCATTATAATTCAAGCACCACCCATGAATCCATATCCTTTTTTTTAACATTTATAATTCTGGCATTACAGTTAAGAGTTTGAAAGAGATGAATTTTCCTTTAAAACTTCTGTTGAAATATTGTAGGTACTATTTTATAGGTAGACTCGGATATATATATATATATATATATATATATATATATATATATATATATATATATATATATATATATATATATATATATATATATATATATATATATATATATATATATATACCGGTATATATATTAATCCCCTCCCCTAAACAAAACCCCAAATATCAGGACTCACCTATGACACACACATGGCGTTCTCCCCCACATCGAACCAAATCACCTCATCAACACAGCAGAAACTAAACACCCTCCAGACCCTTTCCCCATCCCACAACTTCAGTGATAGGGAAACACACCTTACCACCACTTATAAACAACTCTTCAGAACAAATATAAACTATGCTTCCCCCACATGGTTCCCCCTGCTGTCAAAATCTAACTAAAAAAAATTACAAATCACACAAAAATACCGCCCTTAGAATTATTATCACTGGATGCACTAAACTACCCCCCTCCAACATTTTACATGATGAGACTTACATCCTTCCTATCGCCACCCACCTGGAGATGATGGGGACTCAACCAGAAAACTCAAAATCCAACCCACCCATGTCGCACCAAATATTCTCCAACCCCTCCCGACACATACTAAAATCCCCACCAGCTAAATTCTATAATGACATCTACAACATTATTCCCCCTCCCCCCCAATAGGTCATGGCCTACCCATATCCATACACATCTAACTAACACGTACCTACAAAACCGCACCAATAACAAATTACTAAACTCCCCCTCCCCAAAAATTTCCCCAATAGAAGAAACACTGTCCAGAAGAGGCCAAATTGACCTCGCCCAGAGCAGATCAGGTCACCACCCAAAGCTCTTACAATATAAATATAGATTCAAACTAAACAATGTTACCTCCACCACCTGCACCAGATGTCCCACACACCACGGGACACATTAGAGGCACCTCCTGCACCGATTTCTCTATAGCCGACTTCTCGACCTGTGGAACCGCCCAAGAGCGGTGGCCAGCTTCCTGGAAGCAGTGTGGCCCTCCAACTGAGGTGGGCCAGGAGCAGAAGTAAGTAAGTATATATATATATATATATATATATATATATATATATATATATATATATATATATATATATATATATATATATATATATATATATATATATATATAATAATAATATGTACATGTTTTATCTCCATAACTAATAATAATAATATAAAAAATATATATCTAATATTGTAATAATATAATATATATATATAATAATATAATAACATATATATATATATATTCTACCATATATTTGAGAATGTACAAAGATGGTGAAGTATGGTTGCCAGGAATAATATGTAATAATATATATATAATAATAATAATAATAATATATATATAATAACAATAATATAATAATCATAATAATAATATATATAATAATATATGTATAATATATATATATATATATATATATATATCTTGAATAATAATATAATAATATATATATATAATAATAATATATATATATATATAATATATAATAATAATATATAATATATATATAATATAATAATATATAATAATAATAATAATAATAATAACAATATGCTATATATCTTTATAATAATAATAATAATGTAGCATATATATATATATATATATATTATATTTATATATATATATATATATATATATATATATATATATATATATATATATATATATATATATATATATATATATATATATATATATATATATATCAGAGACGACTCCTGCATTCGTGCTACTCGTGCTCAGCACGAGATGATATTATAGAAACGATCTGAGAAAAAAAATGACTGAAATGCTGAAAAAAGTGAAAAAAGTGAAAGAATTTACAATTCCATTTAAAATTCAATGTGACCTAACTTATTTACTATAACAACATGCTATTTACTTAATATTTTGAGATGCTAAGAACTATGAAGTAGGTTTTAAATATAAATAACTGAAGATGAAAGTATATAATAATGAAATGTTAGTTTTAGAAGGTCATAATGTAAAGAAAATGGAATAATACTATACTTGAAAATACACTTACTGTATTTGGTTACAGAAGAAACAAGCTAATAATTATAAAAATTAAGGGTAATTAAACTTTTTGAAAAGTATGAAATGAGACTTGTTTTTCGTTTTTCAACAGCAACCTGTAAATTTTACACACTACATTTTTTTTCAGATGCCTCTTTCTGAACATTAGCGACACCTTCCAGCATCACTTGGGCCAAGCTTGCTTCACTAAAATCTTTTTTCTTTAAAGCTCTCTTCAATCTTTCATTAGCTTCCAATAAGTTTGCCTGCACTTCCACTTTGCTCTGCCTCTTCTTTTCGTAGCTTCTTCAGCATTTGTTCATCATCAGAAATTTTTTTCCTTTTTTGGTCAAGTTGTTTTTTGTTTTCCTCTTCAGCAATTTTTTTGTCTTGTTCAGCCTTTGCAGCTTCATCTTCGAGTCTCCTTTTTTCACTTTCTCTATCCAAGTAAGCAATGTATTGTTTATATGCTAAACGTCCCATGGAAAGGAGCTCTGGAGTTAGAGAAATAAGGTAAGATTTGTTATCATACAATTTAAGAGCACTTTTAACAGTGATTAAAGCATTTAAAGTTCTCTCTGACATAGATGACCTGGTACTTGTAAGAGTTCTGCCTGATGTGGAAAATGCTCTTTCCACATCTGCATTACCATGTGACAGCATTACCATGTGACAGCCCAATACAGATCTATAGATTTTTTTTCGGACTCTGGTTCAGCTTTTTCCAATTGTATTAGTTTCCACTCATCTAAGAGTACGGTATGTCTGTATGGATTTTCCATGGCATGACCCTAGCAATCTCAACTATATTTTGGCAGCTTTCTTTGGACAATCTCTCATTAGGGGATAGACATGTAAATTTTTTCAACAGAGAGCTCGACACAGATGATTTGTTCACAACATGCTTAACAGATTCAACAAAATGTTTTTGTGCTTGCAGACAGAAAAACGTTTTGTCCTTTTCACAAACATATTCCAAGTTTCTTAATACCTCATCAGAAAACTGGATTTCTTTCAATGGCAGTAAATGTTCAGTATTAAAAAAAGCAGCATCAATTTTTTTTTAAATCAAGATCTTTGAGAATTTCTGACTTGCAAATCCTTCCCAACAGTTTCATAACCAATGATGACAAAACAGAATGCAAGAGATGAATTAATGGTTCTTCTTTTTGGAAGAAGCCTGTGACACTTGTAAAGATATGTGCGCTAGATATAACAAAGTTAAGCTCTGCTTTCATGGTAGGTTTTTTTAACAACCTCACAATTTTCTGATATCCAGGTCTTTTCATCAGGTTGGGCCTATGCTTAGTTACATATGTAAGAAAATACTTCTTCACAGCTTCCCATTGTTCCAAAAAATTTCAAATTTCAAAAAACTTTATTCAATTATTATTTAAAATTATTTTAAACAACCTGAAAATTAAAAATTTAAACAAATTATTTACCTATGTTTTCCAGTTCTTGAGTTCAATAAACTGTTTTGCAGTTAAACCACATTTTTAATTCAGTCACAGGTAAAACAGAAGAAAAAGATATCTCCAAGTAACCTACTTGCCCCAAAAAAGTGAAGAAAAGTGTAAAATTGCTTAAAAAAGTGAAAAAAATGACTAAGCTAAAAAAAGTGTAAAAAAAGTGAAAAAAGTGTACCGCTACAAGCCCTGATATATATATATATATATATATATATATATATATATATATATATATATATATATATATATATATATATATATATATATATATATATATATATATATATATATATATATATATATATATATATATATATATATATATATATTCCTAATCTATGTATATAAATTTTTTTATAGATATATATATATATATATATATATATATATATATATATATATATATATATATATATATATATATATATATATATA
>JABUQX010025101.1:30000-35000 GCA_015478945.1 Trachelipus rathkii | reverse complement strand
TAGACTGAAAATATGACGATTAAGTTTAACATTAGTTTTAGTTTAAAAAATTATTATTAAAGTGTTAGTTTCATATATTTTATATTTGGATCATTGTTATTGTGATTAGTTATTTGTAATGCTTAATGGTTATTGTAACTATTATTGTAGGCGCAATCTTGGGGACCATATTTGAACAACTGATCTGTGAAGATCCCTGATAGCACTGTTACTAAGATCAGGAATGCAGACTCGGACAGCAGGCGATCCAATAGAAAAGATCAGTGAACGGTTTGGACGTTCTCGGCTTGGAACACAGGATGCTCTGACGAGGAACAGTAGTGATTGTTATTATCCTCCAGCGAGACGGGCTGGATGGCGCCTCTTTTCCTGAAGACGTTCTGTGGCAGGGAAAGCGCTCTTGTACCTGGGTTTAAGAATCGCCGAGAAATTGAACATATTTAAAGAGGCTTTGTAATACTGTAAATATTGTACAATTATTTTCATTAAGCATTTTTGATAGGTTAGTTGTAGGTTTATAATTTTGCAGTTACGAATATTAGTGATGGATATTGAAATAAAATGCAAAGCTATTTGCTAACTCTCAGTAGTTTTAAAACCTCTTATCGAAGCAGAACTCTTTGGTTACCGGAGGAAACAGCCGGTTACAATATATAGATATATATATATATATATATATATATATATATATATATATATATATATATATATATATATATATATATATATATATATATATATATATATATATATATATATATATATATATATTATCTTGTGTTTCTGCTACTACTCTCCTAATAGAACAGATTTCCCAGGGCATTCCTCCTCATGTTTTGAAGGAGTGTGTTTCCTAACTGGCGCCTGTCCTAGTTAGACTCTACTCTCTTTGCCTTAATTCAAACACTTTCCCTCAGAGCTGGGAGCGCGCATATCTTCAACCGATCACGAAGAAGGGTAGCCGCTGTGATCCTTTTAACTATTGTCCTAAGGTCTCACTTGTGTTCTGTCTAAAATCATAGAAAATCTTCTCAACTCTCATTTCTTGGATCATCTGTAATCTCATTCCTTCCTTTCAGATCAACAGTATGGTTTACGAAGTTCGAGGTCAACTGGTGACATACTCTCCTATCTCTCTGATTTATGATCTTCTGCCCTTAGGAACTATGGGAAGTCATGTGTGGTGGCACTTGACATATACAAAGCTTTTGACATCAGTGCTCTCTAAGCTACTTTTCTTCGGGTTTCCTCCTCCTCTTCGCTCACTTTTGTCTAGTTTTCTCTGAGATCGTTCCATATCGGCACTATATGATGGAGCGACCTCTTCTTCCTTTTTTGGTAACTGTGGTATTCGGCAAGGTTCTGTTTTATCTTCAACTTTATTCTGACTTTTCATTATCGATCTTCTCAGCTGCACATCTAATTCTATTCATTCTTATACCGATGACTCAGCTCTTCATTCTAGAGTTGCTTTTCGACTTCAGCTTTCCGATTCTATTCTTGCCGATCTGGATGGGATTTCCCAGTGGGGTAGCCTCAAGATTATGAAGTTCAACTCTGTAAAAACTTAATTTCTTCATTTCACATTCTCAAAACACTTCCCAACTTTCCTATTTTCTTTGATGGCTCTCCTGTCTCACCTGTGGACAACAAAAACATTCTTGATCTGAACAGAAACAATAAATATTATTGAACACCTTATATCACAATGGTTGCCAAGGTGGCCTCAAAGAAGCTGAGACTTTTGTTCAGGTTGTGGGAATATTTTTCATCCGAACAGTTACTCCAATTATGTAAGGGTCTCATCCGCCCTTGTATGGAATATTGTTCCCTCATTTAGGGGGGCACCGGTTCCACCCTTCTTTTGGATGGGGTTGACTCTAAGAATAAAAAACTAATAAACTGCCCATATTTTCAAACTTCCTTGACCCTCTGTCTATTCACTTCACTGTGCACTATTTATTTACAATAGGTACTGCAGCGGCAGGTGCTCGATGAAGTTGACCTCTTATATTACGCCACCATTGCGTCGCCCCGTAGAACAACAGGTACCCCGCTTTCTCATGAGTTTTGTGCAAATATTGAGAAATCGAGGCTTTCCGCTGTGGTGCCTCCTTCTTTCCAGCCACTTCCCTTCTGTGAAGTCCTCTTCCTTCATCTGTATTTCCTGCTGTATTTAATCTCCCTGTCTTTTAGACTTCCGTCTATGGCCACCTCTGATATTTTCTTTAGTCTTGGAATTGAGTGGGTTTTCCATTATTTTTTTTAAATTTTATTATTCTGCCTTCTCCTGGAAAATTGCTCTGCCCGTGAGTAAAAGTTACATGTAATATATATATATATATATATATATATATATATATATATATATATATTATATATATTATATATATATATATATATATATATATATATATATTATATAGTATATATATATATATATATATATATATATTATATATTATATATAATATATATAAATATATATATATATATATAATATATATAATTATATATAAGTAAAAAGTTATATATAAATATATATTAATATATATATATTATATATATATATATATATATCCCTACCAAAATTGTTAAAGAATTTTTGCTTGTTTAGAATCAATATATGATTCATAGAATATATAAGTCAAGATTTTCTTTTTATTTTCCATTAGGAAGATGAAAAAATTAATAATAAAAATACAAATCTTATGCTGCGATGTTTTTTAAAAAATTGTTTGTAAATAAAAATTTCATACAATTAAAAGTTTTTAGATTTTACCATCCTGACGGAAAAAAAAAATAGATGGAACTTTATCGGAAAAGGGAGTTGAAACTTGATAGTTGAAACTTGAGTTAAAACTTCATTTCTGCTCAATGTATGAATGAAATCATAAAATATATTTTTCAATTATCTTCAGCCTTGCAAGGGAAGAGGAGAAAATAGTGGGAAAGAGGGTTCCCTGCCCCTTGCATGCACGAGAAGTTATCTTTCTTACAGACGTTAAAATTTATGAAGACATCAGCGAGGCCAAGTTTGTGGGGGGGGGGGATGCAGGGCCCTCTTAACTATTCATGCCGCCCTAGGCAAAAAAAAAAAATTCACCTTAAGCATATTTAAAAATTTTTATATATATATATATATATATATATATATATATATATATATATATATATAATATATATATATCTTTAATATTTATTTTTTTTATTTTTAATATATATTATATATTAATATATTATATATATTATATATATATTATATATATATATATAAGGAAGGGCTACATAACTTGAACTTTTAAATTTAGGTTTTAATGTTTAAATCAATTTTACTTACCTTTTTTTTTTTCGTGTATTTGTATGGGTGTAAAAGAGCGTTAGTGTTTTTAACTTTATGATTTTTCATATTTTACATATTTACTGTAAATACGATTTAACTTTTTAACATTTACGGTTTTAAATTTAGGTTTTATTGTGTGAATAATTTTAACCTGATTTCACGTTTGTTCGTTTTTTTTGTCTGTTGTTTGTTTTGTGGTTGCTGTATGTGCATGTAAGATGGCAGATTTGCACAGGCGCGGGTTTACTATCGGCTTACTATCGACTTTACTAACATCCATGGCTTGCAATCTAACTCTGCATCCGTGGAATACCACCTCTCTAACTCTAACCTAATTTTATGCTCTTGTCTTGAGACCCAGATGGCTAAGAATTTCATCCTCTAACTCTTTTAATATGTCCAACTATTAACTTACTTCATAATTTCCGCCTGAATTGTGGAGTATGTGCCTATGTAAACATAATAACTCCTGTAAACACGTCTCAGAATCTCGAATCTCCTAACTTAGATGTTCAAATCTTTATTCCTTCTACTACAATAATCTTGTGTTTCTGCTTACTGTTCTTCATAACAGACTAGATTTTCACGCCTTTTTTGAATATCTTACAACTTCTCACGAGACTGTTAATATCTTCTCATCCAAAAACTGAGGTCCTCTATTTGGGGATTTCAATGTACACAACACTGAATGGGTGGGGTCCTCTCATTACTGATTTAGGTGGGGAGGAGGACGAATCATTCAGCTATTCTCAACGATTTGGAGCAACTAATTAAAGAACCCATACACATTCCGGATCGTCCCAACCAATTTCTTGAACACACTTGACCTATGTTTCACCACTAGTCCTTCTCTCTATAAATACACCACCTTCGCTCCTATTGGTAAATTCTGACCACAACCTTATATCTCTTAATTTTAATACTTTCTCTCCCAACAGCTCCATCCTGATCTATGCGTTTTTTCTAGCACTTTAATCGGGCCAATTGGGGACCTTGCGTCGCTTCTACGCTTAAACTATAATCGAATGGACTGCTTTGACTCGGTGACGCTTCGGTTTCTGCGACAAGGTGGAACTGTTAATCCGTTGATGGATGAGCAGGGTTCATTCCTTCTTCGACTAAATCTTTCTCTCCTCATAATCCATGGTTCGATCGTGCTTGTTCTCTGGCCATTCAGGCTAGAGACAGTACGTATCGGGAATGGAAAAATTCTCTCGTTCTCCTATCACTCTGTCTAATTTTCATCACTTCGACGAGCAAAGCGGGCTTCATCAAACGAAAATGGCACTATCTCCTAGTTCTCCTACTGAAAAATCTTTCTGGCCTCTTGATAAAAACATCTCTAACAACTTTCTGGTTAAATTCTTTGGCCTTTCCTCCTCTTAATCGATCTGACGGTTCTGTTGCTAATTCTCCAACTGAAAAGGCCAATCTCTTTGGTCTCCTATTTTTCTCTAACTCAACCCTGGACGATTCTGGCATTCCTCCTCCCCCTCCTCCTTCTCCTCTCAGGTGTCCTATGCCTTTGCCTGTGATTACATTTGATCGGGTGCATGGACTCCTGAAATCTATGAACGTTAGGAAGGCGGGTGGACCGGATGGCGTTCCTCCCCGAATTTTGAGGGAATGGCTCCGTGCTGACCCCCCCCCCACTCGT
>JABUQX010025101.1:0-7500 GCA_015478945.1 Trachelipus rathkii | reverse complement strand
TATACATCCGCTTAAAAAACCGACTATCATTCATCCTTTCCACATGACGAAACCATCTCAACGTACTTTCATGTATTGTCTCATTTATCCCTTTCTTCACACCACATAACTCTCTAATACGTTCATTCCTCATTTTATCAATTCTTCTCATACCTAACACGCTCCTAAGATTGTCCATCTGAACACATTGTACTTTAGGTCTATACCTCTTATTCCAGATCATAGTCTCATTATTATACATTAACACAGGAAACAACATACCCTCATGTAAGACCCTAGCTCACTCAAGACCTTAGTCCCTTTACATCACCAACGATTTAAATTGCACCCAGCCACCTTCCTTGCCATGTCACAGTATCTTCCTACTACACTTCTGCATCATCCGTTCCCTTATCATCCAACCTATATCCTAAATATAAACCAGATCAGTTTGTTCCAGCTGCCACCATCTAACATAACTTCACATTCGAGGACTTGTCCTAGCACTCACAAGTACCCAGGTATAACCTTACTCATTGAGTTGACGTTTATTTTCAATTACCACGTCCTTTTACACACCCTGCCAAATCTACCAATCATCTCAAACTCTCTTCAGATTCGCCACACAAAACCAAATTATCTGCATATAATAGGTAGGGCACCCTCTACTCTCTTCCTTCTCATCATTCTCACACCATTAACTGCCACCCCCACCTCTTATTCTTTCATACTCCATCCATATACAAATTGAATAACCAAGGGGGCATAACACATCCCTGCCTCACTCCGCTATTAATTATTAAATCAATCACTTTTGACTCCAATTTATTCTTACACACGCTTTACTATCGACATATACACTTTTGATTTCATTCAAAAGCCTACCAACATCACCATGTACCACTAACCCCTGGCATAGAGCTTCCATATTAACCCTATCATACTCCTGTTGCAAATCCATAAAACCTTAATACAACTTATTCTTCTTCTCCTTCATATATATTATATATATATATATATATATATAATTATATATATATAATATATATATATATATAGTAATATAGTATATATATAATTATTATCTGTATATAGATATATATATATATATATAAATTTGTGATATTATATATATATATACTGCATATATACCAACAAAATTGTAAATTTTCGTTCAAAGAAGATTGGTTGTTTTGTAGCGGTCAGGACATAATGAAGATTTTCTTCGCATGGTTATAGGGCGACAGGGCTAGCAAACCAGGTAACACTAATTCCTAGTTTGATTATTAGATAGCTCCTGGATCAAGCGTTGGAATATTTATGCGGGTCCTAGAAAGCAAGATTCCTCTGGACAGCTCTGGGAGGAACTAGTTTTTGAGGCTAATGGGAAGAAGATGTTTAGTCTACTGACAAGGGCAAAAACCCTACCTGAGCAGTGTTAACTCGAAGACTTGACGTCTAGGGAAACCAATTGTGGGCGTCAAAAATCCATTTTTCTAGAATGCTGTCGTTTATGAGGTTAAGAGTTTCTGGCCAGAAAGAAGAAGGTGCTGGGCTCAAATGACAGGCGAAAAGCTCTGTCCTGGGAGTTGTTATAGGTTATAGGTTATAGATATATACGAAACACCAAAGTACGGCTCAAATACAAATATATGTTATAGTAGTAAGTTATATAATTATAATATATAATATAGATATATAGTATATATATAGTATATATATATATATAATAGTATATACTATATAATATATATATATATATATATATATATGTTTATATATAACATATATATATATGACATTGCTTGAACGCCTCACCTCACAGCATGTTTGAAGTAGGTTTTTGGTGAGAAATTTTATACTGTTTTAAAGAAATGTTCAAATGTGTGTTTGCATGCCGTTTGGGGTACATGTGAAGAGAGAGAGAGATGGTGAAGTGCCCACTAAATGCCCACTGAACATATTCACTAAGATCGAGAGAACGTTTGAATACCCTTTGGGAAGGTAGCGTTCGAAGGGGGAGAAACAAAACGCAAAATATTGCATAGGTATGTTCTAGCTCATCCTAATACTCCGTGGGGTATGTCCAATGTGTATGATTTCCCCATATATATATATATATATTATATATATAGATATATATATAATATATATATATATATATATATATATATATGTGTGATAGTATATATGATAAAATGTATATATATTATTATTATTTAAATTTAATAATTTAAATTAATACGATGGACCAGCATCGTCATTATATCAATAAATGACAAAATCGGAGAATACATCATGAAACGCTATTTGTTTTGCATTGTCTGAGTCAACTGACAAAGCTTGAAAAAATGCATTCGTGTCAGTAAGGTCAAGAGCTGCACCTCTCTCGCAGCCCCATTCCTGAGCTTCAAATTAATGAAAAACTATAAATAAAATTAGATAAGTCTGATGAGTTGTTAGCAATTGGATTGCGCGCTTTCTGTTTATCTATCATCTAGAATAAGTCTTATCTAGTCTCTTACTATTTCTACTGCTATCTTAGTCTATATGCTAGTGAACTATCTATCTTATCTTATCTATTCTATCTCATGCTTATCTATTACTATCGTATCTTATCTATCGGTACTATACGTTAGTCTATCTGTTATCTATCTATTCTATGCGTTATCTATAGCTATCTAATCGTAGTGCGTGATCTACATCTATCTATCTATCGGTATCTGTGTGCATTGGATTTGCTCTTATCTTTATCTATCTATCTATCTATCTATCTATCTATCTATCTATCTATCTATCTATCTATCTATCTATCTATCTATCCATCTATCTTATTTTTTCTGATACACCACACAAACTCATATTACATAGACTGCGAGGCATTGGGTCACAGTTCGATCCACCGTCGGGGCTCTAGGTAGAGATTACCTAGAATAATTTCCTCCTACAATAGACAATGTAGTATGAAACGTGATGGATATTTAGCAAACTTATAATAATATACATATATAAGTATTAGGTTATATAGTACTGTAGTGAGTTAGATTAATAGAGTGGTTATTATATATATATGATAATATTATATAATATATAATATAATAATATATAATATTTATTAAATTTAATTTATTAATATAAATTATATATAATATATATATTATATATATATATATATATAGTAGTGGGTGGAAGATTCGTAGTTACAAACCTTGAAATCGAGCTGGAAATACTTTCACTTTTTCTGGAGTATTATAATATAATATATATATATATATATATATATATATATATATATATATATATATATATATATATATATATATATAATATAGATATGTCTCCACTATCTCTGTTTATATATGTAAATATATATATATATATATATATATATATATATATATATATATATATATATATATATATATATATATATATTTATAATTATATATATATTATATATAATGTATATATATATATATAGGATATAAGTTGTTTAAGTAGAGTGGTGTATGTTATATTATTGTAGTAATGGTAGTTAAGTATATAGACTGTAGTAGGTTAGTAGAGTTAGTATTATGTTAAGTAGATGGTTATAATAGTTAGTAAGTTCAATACCGGTGTGTAGGCATTCGTATCGTCCTAAAATTAAGAGGGCGCCGCCATTGTGGTGGACGTAACCTGCGTAGGCTAGAAGTTATTACGAGGGGTGTTATGCGTTAGCCTAGAATGGTCGCCCCCCCGGGGAGTGAGTTAGATGTGGTCTGGCCCCCAAGAATAGGAAAGTGCGGTAGTAAGGCGGTATAGATAAGTACGTTTGGGAAAGGAGTGATGGTGTCTGGTAGAGCAGTCGGACCGGATACGAGTCGGAGTCGAACATGATTCGGCATTTTGGAGCCGAACCGGCTGGCTGGCTCCGGATGGCGGTGCCGAGTTAGCAAATATTTGTATAATAATATAATATTGGGATCTTTATATATGTTATCGAACCCGTAGATCTCGAATATGAGGGTTATAAGTTCGTAAAGGGTGTCTGGGGACCCACCGGAGGGGGGGTCCCCAGTAGAAATGAACGGAATGCTTAAGAGAAGTGAAGAAAGGAGTTGGAGTCGGAGTCAGAGAAGGAAGGAGTAGGAGAGGAGTCTGAGTCAGAGGAGTCGGAGTTGACAGTTGCACCGGTGCTGAAGCCAGTGCGGTGCTGAAGCCAGTGCGGTGCTGAATTAATAAATATTCGTTTAGTCCCATATTGGTATCAAAATATATGTTTATAAGGTCGTAGAACTAAAATATGAGGGTTGTTAGTTCGTAAAGGGTGTCTGGGGATGCCCCCAGAGGGGTGTCCCCAAAAGAAATGCACGGAGTGCAAAGCAGAAGAAGATGGAAGTAGGAAGAAGGAAAAAGGAAGAAGGAGCAAGGAGGAAGGATGGAAGAAGGAGACTGAAAATGAGACAGAGTTGGTCCCGGACCGGTGCTGGAGCAGGTGCGGTGATGAGTTAGTAAACATTCGCTTAGCCTCAGACTGAAATTTCTATTTTCAAAATCTCGTTTTCTTTTTGTCGTTAGTGTATAGAGCTGATTAGAAACGTTAAATTATATTGTTTGCTATTTTGATGTTTATAACTTTCATGTTGTTAGAGCATGTTATTCTTTGTTGTAGTAGTTAATTTTTTTCAATTTAAAAAGGTTTAGTGAATTTATATTTTCAGGTAGCATAGAAATTGTTTTAGATGATTTTTTTAGTCATTTTTTCTTTAGGGTAGTAGAGTGGTAGTAGAGTGGGTGAAGTAGAGGTGGTAGTAGAGTGGTTGTAGAGTGGTAGTAGAGGGTAGTAAATTGGTAGTAGAGTGGTTTTAGAGTTGGGTAGTAGAGTGGTAGAAGAGTTTTATGTAGAAATGGTTAGCTAGAGTGGTTTAGATGTAGTAAGAGTGGTAGTTAGAGTGGTTGTAGAAGTGGTTATACAGTGGTAGTAGAGTGGTTGTAGAGTGGGTAATAGAGTGGTAACTAGAGTGTTGTAGAGTTGGTTAGAGTATATGGTAGTGAGTGGTAGTAGAGTTGTAGTAGGGTGGTTGTAGAGGTTGTAGAGTGGTCGTAGAGTGGTTGTAGAGTGGTAGTAGAGTGGTAGTAGAGTTGGTGTAGAGTGGTAGTAGAGTTGTAGTAGAAAGGGTGATTTTTTTTAATTTATTTTTGTTTATATGCTTGAAAACATTTTGTTTTCCACTAAAAAATTATGGCTTTTCATGTTGATAACAATAAAAATTTGCGTTTTTACACACCCTACTAAAACCAGTAAATCAGTAAATCAGTAAATAAAACCACCCACCCTATCCTTCCCATCCCACCCGTAATCTATTGATCTATGATTCAAGTCATATATTGCATTAACATAACACAACTCTCTATGATTCGTATCATATCTCTACTGAGAGATATTATAAATCAAGCGAGATTAAAAATAAGTAATGTGTTAACCATATAAGTTCGTACTACCTTCCCTAATTTGAGTAATAAGTAGCCTATCATCACGAGTACGCCTTACCAGCCACCCCTACCAGCCCACCCCACCCACTGAGGGCCAAGTACGTTTTTTAGATAGTTTAGTTTTTATTCAATCATAACTATAAATATACAATAAAAGAGAAGGAAACAGATATTTTGAGATTTACTTTACTGTATTTATGTATACCACATTATACACAACAAGACGATTTATATGTATTAATATACTTTATGGAGTTTTATTTATAATAAACATAAACAAAAAAATATCTCCTATAGTTTTATAATATAAGTCGACACCCTAAAGTACTAGATAGTAGTATTACAGAAAATTACACAATGATCCGATTTCATAATTATTAATTATTCTAGTGTTACTCGTAAAAACAAATTGGTTTTGTTTGATTCTTTGTGCACTACATGTTTTCGATACACACAATTTGTCGGCTCTAAATTCCCCATTCCTCCGTTATGATATTTACTCCTTGATATTTCAACTGCTGTGTGTTTACCACCCTTAATGAAGTTACAAACTTCTTTCCATTCTATGTAATATCTGATTCTAAGTCATATTTTCCCAATCAAGAGGACAGTTTAGCTAGGAATTCTTGGAGAAAGACCAAACCTGATGAAAAATATTTACGATTTTATTTGCGGAATATTCCAGTTGTGCTCCCAAATGAATAAACAGTTTAGGTCTTTTTTTCTTCGATAAGTTCGGTATCCGTGGTTTCAATAGTTTGTGACTGTATGCGTTGTTTTATAAATATCTGGGCCATCTGTTCTTCTCCTCATGTCCATCGTTATATTCTTTTCAGCTAATATATGTAAAAGCGGCACATTTCCTCCACTTTAAATATCATAGATGACTAATAATTTTATGAATTGATTCTTCATCACTATATTTATCGTAGTTTTAATATTAAAAAAGATTTGAAAAGTATGTCATCCGTGGGAGCTTCACTTGCATTTGCAGTAGAAAAACATGCTTTCACATAACATTTTATTATAAAGCAACATATTCGATTTGGTGCTTTCTCCTTTTAATTTTAAATTGTTTTTTAAATAGATATATTTTCAAGCAATATATTGTTTTCCTCATCCACCTCCCTAAGTGATATGCTCTTTCCTGGTTGCCGGAACCATATTTGACATATCCGCTTGATGGATTATTACCTAGGAAAATTATTGCTAGTTCCAAAAAGTCTTGATAATCGTAACAAGGTTGATTCTCTTTATACTTAATTTTATTTTTGGGCATAATGTTACATCTCATTTACATCATCTTTTAATATATGTTCTTACCTCCTGTATCTGTGCTATCCATGAAATATGTGCCTTGTTAATATTGTTCCAAGTTTTTTGAAATCTTTAAATAAAGGAATCTCTGGCCTTTTAAATTTAGTGGGTGAAAGTTATATCTTACTGAAAACTCCCTACAATACAATTTCATAATTTTTTAATTTTTGTTCGAGATAACATGCGCCGCTTAGCCTCTAAGTATTACTGGCAATTGTGTCAAAAACTGATTACAAGAAGTCACTTATTTTCTATAACAATAACAGCAACAAAACTTTTATATTTAGTATTTTAATTGTATTTTGCTAAAATAATGATTATTTAACTCACAATATATATTTTATTAAATTTTTATTCAATGTAGTAATAATTAAACTTAAAAAAATAGCGCTTTTATACCCCCACCCAAATGCAGATATAATCAGAATAATCAGTATTTAAATCTCATATGATACATACCACCTATCCCTTATGACCCTCACGCCTCCTCACACCCACCATCTATATACTTATAATGATTTATTGATCTATATCGATATGATCTAATTATTGATTCAAGTCACATTTTCTAGTATCATTTTGTATAATTACAAAATCGGTATACATAAATTCAATAGTGATCTTATCTGTTACTCAACTACAATCAAAGCTCAGACGTGTATCCTACTATAGTTCCACTATCTCCTGTACGAAATTATACAACTTACTCTATATATATATATCTCATTA
>JABUQX010025100.1:30000-43094 GCA_015478945.1 Trachelipus rathkii | reverse complement strand
GTACTTCGTTCGGTACTCTCTTATGTTTGAATTACAACAGTTTTCTATTATCGCGTGAGACTTTCGCGTTTTCGTGCGCCGCTTCACCTATTTAGAGACATCTTTTTATTGGTTACTCGTTAAAATAAATGGAGCTTTCTATTAAAGCCACTTTGTGCACGTAACTAAAGGTACTACGAAAATTTGCTACCGCACCGATGGCGGGATTGCGAGGATCTGCGGCCTTTCAGGGGAACATTGAGGGTAGGGGACTAATTCCCCCACTCGGGGAGAGTCTCGGAACCCCAGCCTTTGGTATTTGGATCGTAGCAGAGGTTCCTCCGCCCCTCCCACGGGGTGTGGAAAACGTCCCCCTGTGGTGTTAAATCGACTCAGGCCCCATTGCCGTGTAATACCTTTACAAATAACATATATATATACTATGTCCCCTGTTCCGAAAAAAAAAAAAACCACATTATTTTTAAAAATTTGCATTCTTTTATTTATTTTTACATTTTCTTAACTACGTCTTGTGTTCAAAAAATGTATTCCTTTTCGCTGTAGCTGTTGTAGTTTTTGAGATATGATTTTTTATTTTTATTTTTCTGCACTAAAATGTTACCAGGTTTCCAACAATGTATTCCTTTTCCCTGTATCTATTGTAGTTTTGAGATATGAGTTGTAAGTTTTTAAACCAAAAAGTTGTAGTTTTTAAACCAATTGTAACCTGTAACCTTGTAATATATATATATATATACCTTTATATATATATATATATGCCACTATATATATGCTATATATATATATATACTCTCTATATATATATATATATGTATATATATATATATATATATATATATATATCTTTTATATATATATATCTTCTTTCAAAATTTTTCTTTTCCTCTCCCAGGAAGGATTTTCATCCTGCCAGTCGCGCGAGGGTCTTCCTCCAGACATCCTACTCTGCTGCACTATTCTCTTCTCTTTAACACTCTCTCATTTTTGGTAACTGACATCTTTCAGAGAGTCCTCCACCGACTCCGCCCATCTCTTCTTCGGTCTTCCCCTTTGGTCTTCTGCCCTCTGGTGTCCATTTCCATCTTCTTTTTGGCATTCTGTCCTGCTCCATCACTCTCCAGATGTCCCACCATCTCCAATCTCCCCACATCCATCTTCCTCAGTATCATCTTCTTCACACCTATATCTTCTCTAATTACTTCATTCCTTCTTCTGTCTCTCCTACTCTTTCCAATCATAGTTCTTAAGTATACCCTCATCTCCGCCGCTTGTATTCTACTCTCTTCTCTCTTCTCGTTGTTGTCCATGTTTCCGCTCTGTACGGCAGCGTCGGAGTCAGTATATGCTGTAAAAATCACTTTTTTAACCTCTATTCCGATGTTTTTATCTTTCTTCGGTTTATACCGCTTTCATAACTAATCCATACTTTTCCATTCGTAGCGTAATCTCTCCTCCACTTCCTTCCCTTCTGCTAAAACATCCTCCTCCGAGATAATTGCAGGTATTTACCGCCTTCACCTCCCCTCCCCTCTCACCACCATCCTCATCCCTCCTCCGTTTCCTCCGGTTATTGTTAATATCTCTGTGTTCTGTATGCGTTCATCCTCATCCCTGCTTCCTCCTACTCCTCCGTAAACAACTCCACCTCTCGAATAGTCTCTCTCTCACTCAACATGCCAGATCGTCCGCATATGCCATTATGTTTCCACTTCAAATTCTCCCAGTCTCCCTCACTTTCCTTAGAAAACGTCACAAATATAATATAAACAGCAATGGAGATAAAACACTCTAACTTCCTCCTCTGTTCACCTCAAACCATCTATCATTCTCGCACCCAGTTCTAACATTACAACTGCATTACTCATACATACTTTCTATTGCCTTTAATCTACCCCTACTCCATAATTCCTCTCCATATCTCTCCAGAGTTTTTTTTCCTTGGCACCGAATCAAATGCTACCTTTTGCAGGTCGATGAACACTAAAAAGAATCTCTTGCCATATTCAGCATCTTCTCAGGAAACCATTCTTACAAAAGTGTATGTAATTAAGAGATTGATCGTTTACTACTTCTTCTATGCCCCGTACTGTTCTTCTCCAGATCCATGACTCTACACCTTCTCTATCTCAGCCTCTCTCCAATATTCTTTCGTATATTTTCGTAAGATGGTCCATCATTAGTGAAATGCCTCTATAATTATTACAACTTCCTGCATCTCCTTTACCTTTATATATCAGTATTATTATTTTATTGTTTTGCCCCACCTTTCCGGCACCTTCCCCTCTCTCTAACACTTGTTCATCTCACAAATGATGATTCTCCTCTCAACTCCTCTCTGCTCCCTCCGCACACCAACTCCACAGCCACTCCATCTTCTCCGGAGCTTTACCTTCTTCATCCTTTTTATAGCCCCCTAATCTTCTACCGTTATCTCTCCACTTCCTCCTCACTCTTCCTCCCTCCCTCGTCACGATCTACACAGCTAGCCTCTTGTTCTCTGTATTCTACCTTTTAGCAGGTCTTCATAGTATTCGGTCCATCTATCATTTCTTTCTTCCGGTCTCTCAAGAATCTCTCCGTTTCTATCTTTTATATTTCTAGTTACGGGTTTTGGTTTTCTATACGCCTTTCCATTTCGCCATCTTAAATATCTTTTTTTCTTCCCTTCGCTTCGCCCACCTCTCTCGTTATTTCTCCTGCCATTCTCTCAGTCTTCTCCATCTTTTTGCCCTCCTCTTTATTCTCTCTGCCTCCTTCCTTGCCTGTACATATTCCTCCTTGCTGCCGCTGTTTTTTCTTCTTTTCAGCCACTTCCTCATTTTCCCTGTTTTTTTAATTGTTTTTCACTTCTTTCGTTTCTTTTTCATGGTGTATGTCTCTTCCAGTACCTCCCTACCCATATCTTTTACCGAGAGTTTTTCTCACTGCCACTTCCCTGATGACATCTGGCAAGTCTTCGGTTTTCTTTTTCATTCCTTAGGGTTTCCTGCATTTCCCGTTCATAATTTCTTCTATCTCGTTTCTTGTTCTTCTAACTTCTCCACTCTGATCACTGCCCTCTTCTGCTCATTTACTACTCCCTCCCCTCTTATCTTCATATATATATATATATATATATATATACACCTATATATATATATATATATATATATATATATATATATATATATATATATATATACTTATAACTCCATAATATCAACTAACTACATCACTTATATATATAATATATATATATACCATATATACATCTTCTTCTTCTTCTTCTCTGCTTTTACACCATAATAATAATAATAATAATAACCAATATCACTATATATATATACTTATATTTTTATATATATAACTTTATAGTCAATCAACATAAATTGACTATTAAAAAATTGTAAGTCAATAAAAATTATAATAAAAAATAAAAAAAAACAGATAAAATGTTACTTATACAAATTTAAAACTTGCCAAGAAAATTCCTTTGGGTTTCTTCTGCTATTTTCTATGAGCGTGAGAAAGCTACACTAGCCCTTCAGGTCAGTGAAGATGGCCTGACTTTCATGATTTTACCATATGGTTTTAATGCTGGCCAGCAAAACCATACTTGATTTTAGCGCTACAATGTAAGTTTTCCTGAATTTTTACGATCTATTTTGTGTTTTCAATAGCATAATCCTAAAGATCTTATATTCGTTTCAAAACTAAATGCCAGTTTACCGACCTAAACTTTACAATTACCAACTTAAAACACTTTTAACAAATAAAATATGGAACAGTAAAAGTTAAAAAAACGTTTATGTGGTCTGGTTATTCAGTAAGAATTTAGCACCTTCACAGTGCTGTACTTTGCCGCTGCTTGGATCCTGTGCCTCAGAAGCAGTATTATGATTCTCTCTCTACTCTCTCTCTCTCTCTCTCTCTCTCTCTCTCTCTCTCTTTCTTTCTCTCTCTCTCTCTCTATACTGCTCTAATAACTTTAGACTTCAACCAAATCCTCATCAAATAATCTTTATCATAGTTATAGCCAACATACTTTTTTATACAAAAACTCCCTTTTTCTTCACATTTTTCTTAAAATGTTGCGCAGGTGTAGCTGTTTACAAACAGATTTGTGAAAGCACAATGTAGTCTTGCTAAGAAAAAGTTCTTAACGAGTTTATTATTATATTATTAATAAGCCAATATTGTATTATTATTATTGATATATTATTTAAATGACAGCCTATTATTATATGCTACACAATTTAAAAAAAAAAAAAAAGTCAAACTACGAAGAATGATAACAGTAAAGTTGGCATAGCAGCATAGCATTTTATGTTTGTGCTTTTTATTCATCCCTGTTAACGAGTTTTACAGCCCTGTACTAAACATTTTTACAGCCCTGTACCAAGCATTTTTACTGCCCTGCACTAAGCATTTTAACTGCCCTGCACTAAGCATTTTTACTGCCCTGCACTAAGCATTTTTACTGCCCTGCACTAAGCATTTTTACTGCCCTACTTCAATAGTTTTGCGAAACCCTGCCAAGCATTTTCTGCTGCACCAAGCATTTTCTACTGCCCTACCAAGCTTTTGTTTGCCTGCCAAGCATTTTTAATGCATGCAACAAAGCATTTTTTACGGCCCTGTCACTAAGCATTAATACGGTCAATAGAAGTCTAATGAGTCCTAAGAAATTTCGTAGAAAGTGGAAATAACAACTATTGCCTATAACACCCCATCGCATGTACAGTGTTAGTTAATTTAATAGATCTTTTATCGGTATTATTAAAATACGAGTATTGTGTAAAATTAAATTATTTATTAAAATATAAATAAATAAAATGAATCAGCTTTAAAAAAATTATTTTAGTATATATAATTTAAAATAAATAGATAGTTAGGAATAGCATTCTAAATATTTTATGTTTTTCAGTGCGAAATAAATGCATGACACAAGAACATTTTGTCCCAACCCATGAGTGCTGGAAAATTAATAAAATATTGTTTAACATCACAAACCTACATAAAGCCTATATATATATATATATATATATATATATATATATATATATATATATATATATATATATATATATATATATATAATAACATATATATATATATATATATACTCTTCTTCTTCTTATATATCTCTCTATATATCATACCTTATATATATATATACTTTCTATATATCTATAACTCCATATATATATATAGGCCAGACTCCAGAAAGCAACATGCATATAACTAACATCTTAAAAACTATTAATGCTAGAGTAAAACGGAATACATTGGTGGAATGCAGGGTCCAGTTTTAGTGCGGAAAATGTAAAAAAAAAAAATAATAATAAAAAAAAAATATATTTATATATCTCAAAAACTACGTAACACGGCGTAGAGGACATGCATTTTTGGAATCCTGGTAAAATTTCCCATAAGAAAATGTAAAAATAATAATAATAAAAAAATATTGTTAATAATTACTTGAAAATGCAATATGATTAGAGGCCTATTTAGAGAGACCTTTTATTGGTTCTCGTTAAAATAAAATGACTTTCTATTAAATTTTAGCATACGGCACACTATTGAGGCTCAGGCGACGAAGAACATAGAGGGAGGACGTTTTCCACCCCGTAGGGGCGGAACACGACACCAAAATACCAGGCAGGGGTTCGGAGACCACTCTCAGGTGAATCTACCCCGTAGTTCCCCTGGGGTGAACCCCGACCTTTTTACGCATCGGTTGATATACCGCTGGATTCTTTATTAAAAGCGGGCAATAGAGGATCATTTGTTTAACGAAGAAATAAAAGATCATCTTGCTAATCATGTTGCTATAATTAATCTTCTTTAATTTTTTTTATTTTCCTATGGCGAAATTTTGCAATTCAAATCTGCATTCTTTCTAAACTGTGGCTATTGGCAATTTTTAATTTTACGCACTAAATTAGGACCAGCACATTCCACCAATGTTCGTTGCTGTAGCATTAATAGTTTTTACAAGATACATATGACGGATATACTAAACATGACCATATATATATATATATATATATATATATATATATATATATATATATATATATATATATATATATATATATATATATATATATATATATATATATATACCATATATATATATATATATATAAAAGTAATTTTTTTATGTGAAATCTTAAAAACTCAAAGTAAAATACAGATTAAAGTAATTTATTAAATGATATTATTTATGTGATTTATAATTAAGAATTTATTTATCGTGCAAAATCGAATTAAGTACTTTTAGGTATTATTTTCGATGAGAGAGAGAGAGAAGAGAGAGAGAGAGAGAGAGGGAAGAGAGAGAGGAAGAGAGAAGAGAGAGAGAGTTACCACAAAAGTAAACTTAGATTGATTTTTAGTATATTAATCTTTTTAAAAAGTCATAATAAGATTAAAGTTCTATCCTGTTATCCACCCAATTTTTGGTCTTTTCATTTATTTAGGAGTTACAGCTGCATTTTACGTTACGACTTTCTGTGATATAAAAAAAGGAATTTTTAAGGTCAGCCTTCAAACATTTGAAATTTGTCAATACTTTCTTCTATAAAGGCTACTGAGCTTAAGTTTATTTATTATTTAATATTATTTAACAAGATAAAATAATTATTTAGTCATTGAATTATTTATAATAATATTTTAAATTTACTGTTTATGACTTTGAGCTTCTGCAAACTACCGTCGCACAGAAAGCAGAAGATTTAGAGGTGACGCTGAACTTTCTGCGTTTTTAGTAAGGAAGCTGATTAAATCGTAAACAGGAAAGCTATTACGACCACGGTAAACGGTCGACATTTTTATATCAAATTCTGCATGAGCCATTTTCCATATCTTCGTTTGAATATACCAGGCCTTGCTTTTTTTTTTTAATGTATCAACCAATTGGACACTATATAAATTATATAATCGATAGATCGAGTATCATAGATATTATATATCAATATCGAACATCGAATACGGAGTATATCGATATATTAATAATTTTCATGGAATAAATTTTTTGATTTATTTTTATATTATTATTATTAATTTTACGGTTTTTGTTACTATTATTACATTAATATATTATTATTAATATTATTATTGTGATTATTATTATTATTATTATGCATTGTTTGAAACCATTATTATTATTATTAATTTTGTTGCTTTTGAGCAGTTATTAATTTTTATTATTAGTTGATAATTTATTTTATTTAAAATTCTTTCTCTAATTTTAAACGGACATATATATATATATATATATATATATACTATATATTTATATATATACTATATCTTATATACACATATATAATAACACTATATCTACTACATATACACCATATATAACTCTCTATATACTATATATATATATACTATATCGGTGGCGCTGCCTCATATTTGGACGCATGCAATGCTGGAAACTAAAAAGCTAAAGAAAATGTTTATCCTTTAAAACTAAAAATAACATGCCATATACATATATACTTATACTCCCTGTATATATAATATATATATACCCATATATATATATAATATAACATGCCTCCTCACTTATATCTCTCTCACTATATCACCACTATACATATATATATATATATGCTTATATATATATAATTTTATATACTTCAACCTATATAACCTTGTATATATCATAGCACTTTCTCTCCTCTCCTTACATATATATATATATATCTTCTTTATATTCATATAATATCTTACTACTATATGTAATAACATCTATCATAATATCATATCTATATAAATATCTTAATAACTATATATATATGTATATATTAATATTATATAATAATATCTTTTATCTCATATATTTTTATATATCTATATTTATATTTTTTTACTTTTATGTCTTAATAATAATATATATATATATATATGTATAATAAACAATAACTACTCCACCATATATCAATAATATATACTATCATATAATATATATTGCAAAAATTCTAAGTTAGCAGATAATCTCTAAAAACCCAGGATAGACATAAAGAAGAGCTAATAACGTATATGGAGATCAGTATGAGATTTGTGGAAGAAATGGGTTTTTTTTTTTTTTTTTAAATATTTTTATCTTCAAGGCATAGGAATGGGTTACAAAGAAAACGTAACATATATGAATCAGAGTGCTAGTAGTGGGAAATATCTAGCACTGTATTTTTTATATTTGGAATCAGCAGCTGAGTACTTTTTATTTTTTTTGCTAGCAGTTAATCCTGGCAGAGGCAGGGGTGGGGACAGGGGGACAGAGTACACTGTTAGAAAAAATCCCCAGGGAGAAACCGAAGATTGACTTCTTTGCATCTTTTGGGTTACCTGGTTCTTTGGATTTAAAAAAATCCTTTCTTATACAAAAATTTAAGCGCATTGATCACCAGCATCTGGTGTCAGATTTTCTTAACACTGCGGAGATAATCATTTTCATACAAATTTCTTACGCTGATTCAATATATGTTGTTCGGTTTTCTTGTATATCTTAGATTTTTGGGGAATATCATTAGGGTACTTTCTTTAAGTTTACTTACTTATATATGTATATATATATATATATATATACTACATATATATATATAATATATAACATATATATATACCATATATATATACCATATATATATATATAACAACATACTATCGCATATACACCTATATATATATCATCTTATATATCAGAGGCGACTCCTGCACTCGTGCTACTCGTGCCCAGCACGAGTTGACATTATAGAAACGATCTATTTTGCAAATTTTTATAATGTTACGATAATATATTCTCTTATTTTTATTTATTGCGAAAGTTGGTCAAATAGAAAATTATTTTATAATAAATATAAAAGATTATGAAAATTTAAGAAAAAGGGGAATTTTAGAAGTTTATTAAATATGTGCTTTTAACACATTAAAAAATAGGACTAATCCGTGCCCAAAGGAAATCGTGATCTGTGGGATTTGAACTTTAGAGTATAAAATTTATTTTATAAATATGCTTATCTAAATAATGTATGTAATACACTACTTAGATGTTAATAAATAATATTTTATAAAAAATATTGTTTATATAAAATAATAAATATATTACTAAAGTATACTTTAGAACAATAGTTGAAAAATGAAATTTTATATAAAAGTTAATCATAAATTAACAAAGAAAACAATTTGAATAAAGAAAATATGTAAATGTGAGAATTTGGGTATCAAGTATTTGAGAATTATATATATATATACATATATATATATATATATCTCTACTAGAGTTACTTATTGTCACTTTGTTTATATCTCTTTATAACTCTATATCCCTATGTATACATGTAATGTATAATATATAATAATATTATACTCTTTATATTAAACATGTATATCATACTCTTATATAACTCATATATAATAACTTCAACCTTATTCTATGATATATATATATATACATACTATATATATAATATTCTTATATATATTTTCATATATATAACTATATATATATAATATATATAAAATAATATAATAATAATATAATACATATATATATATACTATACATATAATAATAATATGTATGTATGGTCATGGAGGCAGGCACAGTGGTCGAGTTGCTGGGGTTAAGCACTTTCAGGTAATATATACTAGTAATAATATACCATATATGTAACTCTTTCCTATATTATATATATGTACTTATATATATATATATATATATATATATATATATATCTTATATATATCTATACATAATAATAAACTCCCTAAAGGGTTAGAAATAAAACAAAAAGATTCATGATAAAAAAAGAAACAAACTAAATTTTGACAGCAGCAGCATTCTCACTTATGTTTTTCTAAGGATCTCAAAATTATAGCATTGGAATTTTATCCATTTAAATAGAGGCTTGATATAGTAAAGACATGTGGTGAAAATTTAAGTAAGATTAGCACATGTTTTGTCACTGTGAGGAATTAGATTGCGTTAGGCTATTGAGAGGCATGGTGAACTTATCTATATATTGAGATTCGGTGCCAGTCCCTCCATTGTATTGCATATTCGACCATATTTACAAATAGAATAAGGGCTATTTTCTTTTAGAATCGGATTTTTGCTGTTGTACCACTTGCGTGCAGTCATCCAGCTTATATAAATTTAATATTATAAAATGATATAATATTTAAATATTATCTTCATTTTTCATCAGAACTCAAGTATTACACATCTTTGTAGTCTTATTTTTACTTAACATAATTGCATGTTCATTTGCATGCTTTGCATTCAAACGGAGGAAAACACCGCTGATATATATATATATATATATATATATATATATATATATACTATAACATATATATATATATATATATATATATATATATATATATATATAATAACATATATATATTAACTAATAACATACATATATATATATATATATATATACTTCTCATATATGTAACATAATATATATCAGGAAGGCGGCAAAAATATATATACTGCTCATGATTGCACGAGTTAACATTACGCCGGGGCAAGTCAATCTTTTTGATTTCCTATAGCATTTGTTACGATAAAATTCTTATTTTTGCGAAAATTGATTAATGAATTATTACATAATAAATATAAAGATTATGTAAAATTTAATATAAAAGATTTCAAAAATTATTGAGCGGCCAACTTCCATTATTTTGGTACGGAAAAAACGACTCTTCATTAACTAAAATCAGTAGCAGGAGATGTGTATTATTATTAACAATACATTTGTGTGTGTGTGTGTGTGTGTGTGTGTGTGTAGTTTAGGTACAAAATTGTTATGTTCTTACCTTTGACATTTCTTAATTCCCACATTCTCTTTATGTATAAATAAGGTGAGACTACTTTAAGTTTATATATATGTAACTATATATATATATATTTATATATAACTTCTTTACCTATATATATATATGCTTCTATATATATATATATATATATATATATATATATATATATATATATATATATTTATATATATATATAGAGAGAGAAGAGAGAGAGAGAGGGAGAGATCCTGAGTTGTAAAAAGTTACTGGAGTCGCTATCATGATCTTTTTATATATATATATATTTACTATATATATATATATATATAATATATATATATATATATATATATATAGTAACATAATATATAACTGTATATACTGTCTTATGTATCTTTCGTCCCCAATAGCCAAAGACCTAAAAATGCTTTGCCAAACCTGTCATATATGATTTAATTGATCGCCCAAATATTTTTAAGGTTTAAATTCTGTTTATATGACCCACTTTACGTTTAATATATAACAGCAGCAACCCCTTATATATAATAACAACGCTTATATATATATGCACCTTAACAACATAACCTTAACATATATATAGCATATATATATATATATATACATATATATATATATATATATATATATATGGAGCGCGCTCTTGAAAAGGATGTTACATAAAAATACGGAATGTATCAAATATCGCTGAGCACTAATCGTCTAACCATGCACTGTGACGTGTTAACTTAGACTCAATAGAAGAGAAAAAAGTTGCCACATGTTGCTTTATTATATCATGTTAGTAGCTTTTATTAATTTTTGTTTAATTTTTTTAACATTTATTTTAACGGGGGCTCGAGCCGACGGTGGGACGGAAGGGGGACAGAGTCCCAAGTCTCGTCCCCACTGAGACAAGGAGCCCTGATGACTGCCATCTTGGCATTTAATCTTGGGTATTCCTTTAGTTTAAAAAAAAAAAAAAAAACTTTTGTCAACCCTCTCACGCTCTATTGCCTTGAAATAATCGAAAAAATCGATTACATCGCTCGTTCGATATATATCGGTTAACATCCTTTTATATATATATATATATATATATATATATATATATATATATATACATATTATATATATATATATATATATATATATATAACTATACACCTTATAACTGCTATCTTGCTACTATATATATATATATATATATATATATATATATATATATAACATGTGGCAACGTTGCCTCATATTAATGTCAAAACATGGATTGATTTTTAAACAAATATCGATTTGTTTAGAATCGGTTAATCTGAAATATTACCGAGTAGTGTTTATTTTAAAAATAATATTTGGTAGATCTTTGATAAAATAATCTAGAGCAGTTTTAAAAAATAGTAAGGAGCTCTTTAAAAAATAACGAGCTTAAAAGGAAAAAGTAAGGAGCAGTTCTTTAAAAACAAAAACAAATTTTTTCTTTAAAAAATAAGTTTACAAAAATAAATAATGATTAGTTCTTTAAAAATATAATGAGTGATTCTTTAAAAAATGTGTTAAAATTAAAAATAATAATGATTTCTTTGCTTAAGAACATAATGAGTAGTTTTATTCTTAAAAGAATTTAAGGTGTGTATTTTTAGTGTAATTTTTATATATTAATGCCATTTTCATTTTTGCATTTGTGCTAAAAAAAAATGCTCAGGTTTACGTTCGTTTTCGTCAACCTTAGCGCAAAATCGTAAAAAAAATGCTCATCAAACATAAGGAATTTCTTTAATTCTGTAAGGTTGCTATTTTATACAGAATTTTATTATATATTACACAGAATTAGGGACATTTTTTACGTTTGGCGAGCTTTTTTTTTACCATTTTGCTCTAAGGTTGACGAAAACGAACGCAAACTTGAGCATTTTTTAAGCACAAATGCAAAAACGAAAACGGCTTAAAATAAGGAGCAAAAAATACTAAAGATTAAATGAGACTCTCATTATTAATATTTTGCAAATATTTTAACCAAGGCTCGGGAGACGCCCATTATATTCTGATCGCTCCGCATCAGAGTCAAGCTGCGGATACACTATTTTAAAACTGTCTGTCTCCAGCTATAATCCAACTCAGGTTCCGCCATTTTAAAATTGCCTAGCTCCGGCTCCGGCTCCAATACTGTTTCCATCATTTTAAATTACGCGTGTTCGGTTTTTGCTCCGTCTCTGGAAACATTTATAGCAATTGGCATAGAAGAATTTGTATTGCTTTTGTTTATGCTTCGGTTCATACAAACAATTTTCATCCGACTTCGGC
>JABUQX010025100.1:17500-25000 GCA_015478945.1 Trachelipus rathkii | reverse complement strand
ATATATATTATATAATATATATATATATATATATTATATATATATATATATATATATATATACTATATATATATATTATTATCATATTTAATATATATCAATATATATATATATATATATATTTTATATATAATATAATATATATATATATATACTAATATATATATATATCATATTATTATATATATATACATATCAGTGGCGTATCCAAATTTTTTTTTGGGGGGGCAGACAAAAATCGCTATATATAATATATAATATATAGTATAAATATATATATTATATTACTATAAATATATATATTATATATATAATATATATAATATATATATATACTATATACTATATTAGTGATGGGACGATTCCAAATTTTCAGCCGATGCCGATTCGGATCACCGATACCCAGTCACCACAAGTTGGCCATTCCGATTCCGACTTCCGATTCCAATTCTTTATATATATACTACATATATATATATATTATATATACTATATCTATATATATATATATATATATATACTATATCATATATAATATATACTATTATATATATATATATATGCCTAATTTTGATACAGCACCTACCAGCTAGCCCTTTGAGCCCGCTGATGCAATGCTTCTTACTGCTGGTATATTTTTCTTTGATAAGATATTTGCTTAGTTAATACCTTCTACTTATTTCTACATACCACTGAAAAACTAAAGCAATTTTAAAAATCTTACAATAAAATGAACAAATTTTGTCATTTTTGTTTAAAAAAAAAAATTCTTTTAATTATTTATTGTAAAATCTTGAAGCAAAATTATCATTACTATTTGTAGTCAAAGCATGCACTCTTCAAATTGTAGTGCAAAAACATTAACATTCTCCCGTTTTCTGAGTGGCATTCCGATTTTTTTAGGAGATTAAATTGATCCTCCAATTCTGAAAGGAGTCTTTCACTTTCCACGGAAAAAGGAGGCGAGCTTATAATTATTTTCTAGCAAGGACAGACACAAATGCTGAAAAGTACCTTTATTCAATGACCACCATCGTAAAAGGGACTTTCAGAATTTTTAATGTTTTTACATTTTTTAAATTTGGCTGATTTCTACTTTTATTTAACATCTTCCAAAGGGTAATATATGTGTCTTTCCCTTAGGAATGAGTTTCTTTGCTGTTTTTTTAAAGTCTTTTTCTCTTTAAATACCGAAAAACAGCTTTCAAAACTGAAATTAAAAAACTTTTATCTTCAGTATCACTTTTTCGCCCTATTCTGTTTATAAATTGAGAAGAATCTAAAGATTGGTTTAAAGTAGTGGAAAACTGTTTTCCTTTCCTTTATACAACATATTATCTCGCACATCATGACTTTTTTTATTGTTATATTATTCCTCCAAGGAATGTAGTTTTAAAAGCGGTGGATCAAGGACTAAGGCTAGCAAGTTACAAGATTCTCTATTCAGTAAAGTAAATGCTTGAATCTATTTTTTTACTGAATTTTCCCATGCTGATACTATAGATCCCAAGTCCCTCAAATAGTCCTTTTTTTCTGACTCTTTTCAAAAAAACTGCAAATCACTTTCATATTTGGGATTATTGCCGATGCCATTGATTCCTTGTGGCTCAATAAATTTGTACAATCAACAAAATTTTTAAGTATTTTTAGCAATTTTTCAAGAACTTTCCGTTGTTTCTAAGCATGCAGGTTTTGAATGATCACTGCAATAGAAAATGAGAGCCGTCTTTTGTTCAAATATTTTGAAAGCATATTGATTACTGGCTATTACATCTGTTTTGTACATCCTGAATAAAATCTGTCTGTGGTAACATTAAACAGTTTGATATTCTTCATACTTAGCAATAGCTTGAGGCGAGTGATTAAAATGACCTACGATTTGTTTGCATATGGATATATTTTTTTTCACGTCTCTTTGTTCAAATATGGCATCATTGAGAACTAGTGTCAAAGAGTGTAAAAAAGCAAGGTAATTCCTCTGGAATCCTGCTTGTGTACTCCTGCAGCCATATTAGGTGGCGTTATCCCCTTACTATAACATGAATTTTATTAGCAGGAATATTGAATCTTCCATAACATTTTGAAGACAATCATTTATATTAGATGCTGGTATGAGATACGGTGAAAAGGTTTGAAACTCGAAGGATAAGCATTTATATTCAATTAGCTTCCGATTATTTACAAAGGCCTACAAGGCAAATATTCTCACTGCTCACTTTACAGGTTCACGGATATATAATTATCAAAACATATCACATAACATGACTAACGAAACATTGCAAAATGTCTGCCTCACCATGACTGTCTGAAAATCCTAACATGATATCTTAGGCTCAACGTAAAGATGCGCCGCTCAATCCAGTTTTCTTTAATTAAATAGAATTAAGGAAGAACTGAAATTAAAAATTAATACGGCAGACTTCGAAATATTGTCTTTGAAATATCATAATGATCGAATAAAAATTATTTTCAGATTGTATACCAAAGAAATCGGTCAAAAGAATCGTTCCGACTATTCTGAATTTCCGATTCCGATTCCGATTCCTGACAAAAAACAGCCAATTCCTCTGATTCTGATTAATCGTCCCATACTAAGTATATAGATATATAGATAAAATATATATATATATATATATATATATATATATATTATATATATATATATATATAAATTATTAATATATATATTATTATTATATATATATATATATATATATATATATATTATATATATATAAAGTGGAAGGGCCAAATATTAAATTTCTATGGAAAAAATTGGAATAATTTATTATAATTACTAAAAATTCCATCTTAACCTAAGATTGTTAAATTTAATTGCAGGGCATGAGAGTGAAGTAAAGTCCTAGATAACATCGTTCATCTTTTTATGTCAATTAATTTCGATATGTATGTAGAGGAGGGAAAGTCTAGTAAGTCTATTAACTCCAACAGTATTTCTCAAGTAGGTTTTCAAAAGTCTTAATGTTGAAATGCTTCTTTCTACTGAAGCGGGAGGCACGGGCAAAATTGCCAGTAATTTGCAACAAGATGTAAATTTTATTTTTGGAAATTGTGACTGCGAACAAGAACCTAGTCCGTCTATTGCTGTTTTTGACGATATGTGCTGTGATGCCATTCAACTTCAATAAATCCCATTCTGCTTTACTAAATCTTCAATTGGGCTTTCGAGCATCTTTCCTTGTTAAAATGTTACATAATCTTTTATCTTCTCATATGGCACATTACATCTGTTCGGTATGACAAATTGCAGGGAAGATATAATTTCTTTATGATTTAAAAATCTCTCTCTTAATGCTGATATTAAATCGTCCAAAAATGGTAAAAAAAGGGATGTGCGATAAATAAGTCTGTGGGTCGGAAGTAGGAATGCAGGGTCTGTTTTTTTGGAATTTGTTAATATTTGGTACAAGCATTTTCGATACTCAGTTCAGATTCAGATACGCTTACAACCATTTATTTCCTTAACTCTTGCTGAAATATTCTAATGTTTACTCAGTTCTTTCTGATGGACTTCAATGGGTTCGTAGTTTTAACTAAAGGGCATACGATTCAGATACCCTTACACATTCTTCAAAAATCTTCTGAAATTCTAGTGTTGCATTTTCTCTGATGTCTTCAAGTTTAGTTTTAACAAATTTCTTACGAGATTTGTTCCTGACTGCGACCCGAATTTATATAAAATTAATTTAACCTCTGAACTTTAGATATTGACGGATATGATACTTTAAAAATATTTAAGCGTCTAAAAAATTTCGGGGGGGCCTTGGCCCCCCCTAGATTACGCCACTGCATATATATATATATATATTATATATATATATATTAATATATATATATTATATATAATATATATATATATATATATATATATATATCAATATAATATATATATTTATATTATAATTTATTATATATATATTATAAACTCTATAGAGATAATCTATAAAATATATATAATATATATATAAATTATATATATTTACCTAATATATACTATATAGTTAATCGTGCATATCGCAGCGATGAAATTACCTCCCATTTGGCTCATGTTATGTCATTCCAGTGCTTGATGGTTCGCCTTTCTGTTTTGCGTTCATATCCACACTCATCCTCCAAACATCTTACAGACACCACCTTTATCCACATATCCATTTACACATGCTTATATCCACACCCCTCTTTCTAGACAACATCTTACAGACAACCCTATCCCTTATATCCCTTGGTGTGGGGGAAGAAAAGAATTGCCCTCAACGTATGTCCTGCGTGTCTCGTAAGAGGGCGGGACTAAAGGGACGGTGGTTAGTTTGGTTGGGGTGCCCACTAGGAAAACCGACCGGGGCCCCGGCCAAAAATCAGGCAAAACCGGGGTTTTCTACCGGGGGTTAACTGTAAATTTACACAAAATAATAGAGGGTTAAATCAACAAAATTAAAAAAAAATATATTTTAATTCCATTACTCCTGTTATAAATGATGCAAAATATAAACATACCTAAATATAATCATTTTTTTTTTTGGTATTTACTATGGATTTCAAATTAAAATTAGGGCTCCAAATTATAATTTTATTTCCGAGTTTTTTAACAATCAAAAATATTTCGAAATTTGAGTTTATATCAAACGAATTCGGAAAAGGAAAATTAAATTATAATCTGATTTAGATATTAACTATTTATTATATTTAAAGTAAATATCTTCAAGAAAATCAAATATTTCCGAAATGTCTTTTCAATAAATATTATTTATTAATTAGAATTATATATATAATATATATATTATATATAATTATATATTATTATAATATATATATATATAAGATAAATAATATATATAATATATAATATAATATAATATTATATATAATACTATAAAAAATAAATATATTATAATAAAATATATAATATATAATAATATAATATATATATATATATATAAATATATATATAATGTATTATTTAATATATATATTATATATATATATATAATATATATACTATATATATATATATTATTATATATAATATTATATATTATACTATATTATAATATATATATATATATATATATATTATAATATTATATAATATATATATATATATATATATATATATATATATATATATATATATATATATATATCCTTGCCCTACGCGTTTTTTGTGGCACTTTGATCGGGGTGATTGGGGGGCCTTGCGTCGCTTCTACGCTAACTAAAATTGGAGTGGACTGCTTTGACTCTGATGACGATTCGGTTTCTGCCATTAAGGTGGGAGCTGTAATCGTTGACGGGAGGAGCAGGTTCATCTCCTTTTTCGACGAAATCTTTCTCTCTTCACAATCCATGGTTCGATCGTGCCTGTTCTCTCGAGCCATTCAGGCTAGAGACAGCACGCTTATCGGGAGTGGAAAAATTCTCGTTCTCCTATCACTCTCGCTAATCTTACATTCAGCTAGAAAATTCGTTGGCAGGGATACTCTTCGACGCGCAAAGCGGGCTTTCATCAAAACGAAAGTGCGCAACCTCCTTGGTTCTCCTACTGACAAATTCTTTCTTGGCCTCTTGCCAAAAACATCTCTAACAACTTCTGTAAAATCTGTCTATCCTCTCTTTATTCCCTATTGATTGGCTCTTTGCTAACTCTCATAACTGAAAAGGCCAATCTCTTCGGCCTCTCTATTTCCTCTAAACTACATCTTTCCTTTTCTCCTGGCATTCCTCCTTCACTCCTCCTTCTCTCAGGTGTCCTATGTATTTGCCTGTGATACATTTCGATGCGGTGTTGGCATAGAGCTAAGACTTTTGAACGTAGGAAGGCGGGGGGCCCGGATGGCATCCCTTCCGAGTTTGAGGGAGTGTGCTTCGAGACACAGGCCCCTCCCCTCGTTTCAACTATATTCTCTAATGCTCAAATACTAACCACGTTTCCCTCAGTGTGGAAGGCACGCACATGTCCAACCTATTCCCGAAAAAAGGAAGCCCTACTGATCCTTCGTCACTATTGCCCTATAGGAACTCCACCTGATATTCTATCTAAATCTTTGAACACCTTTCTTTATTCTCACTTCTTAACCACTTGGAATCTCATTCTCTTTCTTTTCCGATCGCCAAGTCATCAGGCTTTTCGGCGTTCCGAGGTGTACTATCTGTTGATAATGCAAATTACTTTCCTCTTATTTTAACTCGTATTGTTATGGTTTCGGCCCTAGGAACTCCCACGGGAGACTGAACAACGTAAGAGATGAAGCGCTTGATCATTATCCAAGGACATTTGGACGACGGCTATAGGCACGCAGGTCCACTCCTCTCCAAGCTCCCCTCCTTTGGGTTTCGCTCCATGTCTGCTTATAGCTCTTGCAGCAATTCACGTCCTAGCTTTCTTCAAGCGTCCCTCACGAAATATCGACTTCGCTGCAGTTAAATTGGTTAGCTACTTCCCGCTCTTCTTCTTTTCCCTCTGGGATTAAATGAGCTCCGTGTGTAGGATGCTCCCTCAGTGGGTCCTCGATGTTCTAGCCTCGCTACTTGTTAAATTTAACATAATTTTCAATAATAATCCTGATCCTTTCTCACTCTGCCGACATCCTAAGCTTCTACATCCCACCTCTGATGAAAATGCCACTAGAATAAGAACCGCCCAGACACCTTTCATTGCCATAATCCGAAACATTCCCCGACTTTCCCAAATATCTAGCTCCTCTCTAACTGTTCCTACTTTTAGAATTCTCTCTCTCTACTCAATCTCCTCCGCCGATTCTACTCTCGTGAGTGGTGTACAAATAGATAAGACATTCTGCCCCGACTTTGAGAGAGGTCGTAACATCCAAAAACCAATTAGTTATATATGATAACAACCATTTCTTACCTAAAAATCCTCCCAACACTTCATTCCCAGGAATCGTCCGCTCGTCCGGTGACCTACCACACTAATTCTAAAGCTATTCACCCCGTGTTTGATGTCCTCGTACGGTTCTTCTCGTTACGTGCATCCTCTGGGCGGATATAGACAAAATATGAAAACATTTTTTTTCCTCTTCCTTGCTCTCTAACAATGATAAACCTCTCACAAGCATAAATAATAGCTAACTTGAGGTATACCTCCTATTCCCCCTCACAGTTTCAATCGAAGACGGTGCTAGTAAAGCCTGTCTCATGGATCTTGTCGGAAGAGCTCACTAGAGCGGTGTCACACCCGGTTCTGCGTTATGACGAAGCGTGGCGGAGTGAATTCTTTGTTAGGTCTCATGCCCGCCTTTATACTATTACTGTCTCCAAAGTCCTACCTCCGAGGGTCCAACTTATACAAGGGTCTCACTCCGCCCTTGTATGAGTTTGACCTCCTTTTCTTCATTTATGCCTCGGCGGCCTGGGGCTGCTTTTTGGTTTGTCCACTCTACTTGTCTCTCTTTTCTTTAAGGTTAGGACCGGGCTCGAGAGCCAGAAGCGGTGCGTTCAGAGGTTTGGTTAAACTTCTCGATG
>JABUQX010025100.1:0-7500 GCA_015478945.1 Trachelipus rathkii | reverse complement strand
AAGTACAAAAGCTCTTAGAGATCCTTGTTTGAGATCCTAGATTCATTTATGAATGATAATATATTGGAGTGCCGTCAAAAGCCATTGCGTATAATTGTACAGTATAGTGTGAATTGGCCTGTTCAATGTCTGGCTCTATTACAAGTTCATAGTTAATACAAGCTATACTTATTCGCTAAAAAAGTTCCCCACTTCAATTGTGGACACAATATGGAATCAATTCAACGTGAAAAGAAGCTCTCGCATCTCAAATTGACAATTATAGTAATTATAACCATCATCAATATATTTGGTTTTTAGATAATGTAAACTAAGTAGTATAATGTCGTATAAATGATGTATTAAAACTCGTAACCTAAAATTAAAGCTTAGGTTTTTATCAAAAAAATATGATTTATGTGAGGAAAAATGGGATCATTAAGATTAGTACACGGCATTATTATTTTATATATTTTAATATTGCCCATCGCTAAGATGTGCAACTCTCGATGAAGCATATAAGTTTAACTAGGTAAACGCATGAATATATTTGATTATGCCGAAAGAAAAATTATATATCTCTTTTTGAAGAAGAGAAACATCAGTACTATGTTTACCTTGAATTCATATAAATGAAGATTTTTGATGTAAGTACCTATAGGTATATTATATATATTAGTATGATATGTATAATATAAATAGGTAGATATTCTTTTAATAAATAGTATAAATATCGCTGATGAATCTCTACCTACTTAACAATGTTTACTTAAGTGAAAATGCTAATTATTTCTGAATGACTGTGGTCTCGGAATATATAAAATATTGTTATTCATTTTAAGTCCTAGAGTAATAATAATAATTATAAGAAAAATTATAAAGTATTTGATCCTGACCAAGACTGTTTCCCCTGCTTGCTATCAGTTTTGATCAAAACTTCAATGATGGAAATTGAACTTCTGACAGCCATAATAATAAATTCTTGTTTTTTTGAAGATAAGCATCTTTTAATACTTTAATCCGATTAGTCGTTTAAAGAAAAAATAGCAAATGAACACTCGTAAGTCAAGATTGATAAGTTTTTATGGATACAATCATTACAAGACCCATTTCAGATGCCAAAGCAATCACACTATTGATTTCCTTTTCTGAATTTAGATCATTTGTGCTTTACTAAGTTAAATAGAGAACAATACATTATAACATTTATGATCAGTTCATTGCCGAGACAATTATACAATTTATATAATATTATCTCTCATCTCTATGCCGAGTGCTGCTCATTCTGACTTGTATTGATCGAATTCGAATAATTTTTTTATGTCTAAATAAAAAAAAACTCGATGAATTGAATACAGCCTCCTCTAAGTATAGTTGCCTCATGTATATTCTCTATATGTGAGTTTGTATTAAATCCCTATATGGCTAAATTACCCCAAAATAATAAATACATATTGATTGATTATGTTTATGGTATGTTATTATTTTGCCATTCAATTTTTTTATAAACAAGTGAGGTTAAATTTTGGGGTAGAAGCCACGTCGTAAAAATGTTATGTTTTATTTTTGTTTGAATTAACCTCATATATTCGATGAAAAGCTATCTGAATCCCTAGCTGTCGAGTATAAGAACCCAAAGTGAGGCCAAGTACTTATGGTATTCACCACGGAGGGCACGTAAATGCCCGGTCCGGTCTGTGAGGAAAACGCCCCGAAACCTCCACAGAAGGTCATCCCGCTGTTCCAGCTAGAGTACTTCCCATTGCCACCTCTGTGTCCACAACCCAGATGTGCAGAGACAGATCCAAACCGTCTACGGTCGCTTCAACTATATCTTATACCTATTCACACCAGCGTGGGATATACAATGGGAATTTAGGAGCTGCACTCGTATCCGAAGGTCATGGCCTTCTAAGGAAGTGATGGATGAGAGATCGTTATAAAGCCATGTTTACATATATATGATAATTGTTTTCTAATTTTTTTTTATAAATTTTTTGTTTTTTTTTTACAGGAGTTCTGTCATCCAAACACATGCTGCACCGGGCAAGGGAGCCCTATCGGGAGGAGGTGTAGTATCACGAGTGATTCATGAAAGAGATGTCCAAACAGAAGCGCATAACAACTTCCGCGAAGTATAAGGTTGACGCAGATGAGCACAGAATGAACGCAGGCTAATTAACAAGAGATGCGTGAGATTGAAGATTACATGCTAGGGAAGAGCAGCATAGAGATCGGGATAGTAGAATTCCACAGAACAGAAATGGCTAGGAAAGAAGGAAGCCACCGCCACCTAGCTACGACCTTGCCTGACGGATTAGTTACCTATAATACTAATTCAACATTTATAAAACTAGTGTGCTACGCTGATACAGCCACCTCACTATGTGTCACTTAACAAGTGACGTGTCGTTTAAAAGGTTATATATTAATAGTATGCGTGGTATACAAGCAGTAATAAGGTGAGTTCCCTCATAAGGTAACTTGCTGTCAGCATATAATGGATATATTCATATAGAATAGAATGAATAAAGTACTTATATATATATTATATATAAATATATATAATAATATATATATAAATCAAACAAACATTTATCGCGCCGCAAAGATAGAGGTCAAGAGTGAGCTTAAAGTATATATATATAATAGATATTCTTAGTACCACAGTGTGGTTATGGATGAACTCTTATGGGGCCGTGGCCCTCAGTGACTCGACCCTGCTCCCACGAACTCTTTTTGTGGAATAGCACCCGTGTATGACTCTTCCCCAAGCCAATGATTCATATATGACGTCAATGACTGAAAGTCCTCCGAGTGAGCGATATATAAGTGTTAGCGTTTGAATAATTATTTAAAGATATTCGGCTCGCCTAGTATATCTATGCGAAGGTTCAACATGTGAAGACTAAGATGTTCTAAACAGTAAGAAGATAATGTCAATGTCTAGATATTAAACTAAAACTTGAAGACATCCAAGAGAAATGCACACTTAGAAATCATAGAAGATTTTTGAAGATGTGAAGGTATGCTGGATGAATCGTATTGCCCTTGAGTTAAAACTAAAACTTTTGAAAGCCATCAGAGAAAGTTGAAACATTAGAATTTCAGCAGAGTTTTGATAATGTATTGTTAAGCGGTATCTGATCTGAACTGAGTATCGAAAGTGCCTGCTACCAGAATGATTAACAAATTCTCCAATAAAAACAAGACCACTGCATTCCTACTTCCGACCCACAGACTATCGCACAATCCCTTTTTTACCATTTTTGGACGATTTAATATCAGCATTAAGAGAGAAGATTTTTAAATCATAAAAGAAATTATTCTTCCCTGCAATTGTCATATCGAACAGATAATGCTGCCATATGAGAAGCATAAAAGATATAATGGTAACATTTTACAAGGAAGTATCTTCGAGAAAGCCCATTGAAGATTAGTTAAAAGCAGAATGCGGATATTATGAGTTGAAAATGGACATCACAGCACATATGTCCAAAAACAGGCAATAGACGACTAGGTTCTTGCTTCGCAGTCACAATTTTCAAATATTTACGATTTGTTGCACTAATCAACTGCAATCCCGTGCCTTCCCGCTTTCGAGTAGAAAGAGAAGCCATTCAACATTAAGAACTTTGAACACCTACTTGAAGAAATACTGTTGGAGATAGACTTACATAGACTTTCCTCCTCTACATACATCGAAATCTGACATAAAAAGTGAAGAGTTATCTCCGACTTTGCTCACTCTCATGTCCGGCGATTAAAATTTAACAATTTAAGGTAAGATGACTTTTAGTAATTTAGAATAATTATTCCAATCTTTCATAGAAATTAATATTTGGCCCTTCCACATATACTATACTTATATATATAATATATATATATATATTATATTATATATATATATAGATATACTAGTATATATAATATATTATATTATTATATATACTATTATATATATATATATTAATATATTATATATATATGGATATATTATATATATATAATATTATATATATTATATATATTATATTAAGTGATGGACATTAATCATCGGAGGAATCGCCTGTTTTTCAGGAATCGGAATCGCTCAATCGGGAATCGGCAAATTACGATCTTTGGACCGATTCTTGGTATACAATCTTGAAAATATTTTTATTCGTATCATTATGAATATATTCACACAGACATATTTTCGAAGTCTGCGTATTGATTTTTAATTCAGGTCTTCCTTAATTCTATTTAATTAAAGAAAACGGATTTGAGCTAGCGCACCTTACGTAGAGCCTAAGATATCAGGTTAGGATTTTCAGACAGTCAGGTGAAGCAGAACATTTTTGCAATGTTTCGTTGTAGTCATGTTATGTGATTATGTTTGATAATATATCATCGTGAACTAGTAAGTTGAGCAGTGAAAATAATTTGCCTTGTAGGCTTGTAATAATCGGAGCTATTGAATATAAAATGCTATCCTTCGTTTCACCTTTTCACGTATCTCTCACAGCATCTAATATAAATGATTGTCTTCAAAATATTAGGAAGAATTCAATATTCCTGCTATAAAATTACCATTTATGTAAGGGATAACGCCAGCCTAAAATATTACTGCAGGAGCTTACACAAGCAAGGATCAGAATACCTTGCTTATTTACCACTCTTTGACACTAGTTCTCAATGATGCCAAATTTGAACAAAGAGACGTTGAAAAAAAAAATATATCCATATTGCCCAACAAATCGCAAGGTCATTTACAAGAGCATGGCTATTGCCAAGTAAGAAGAATATCAAACTAGATTTAATTACCACAGCACCACAGATTTATTCAGGATTACAAACCAGATGTAATAGCCAGTATTATTCTTCAAAAATATTTTGAACAAAAGACGGCTCTCATATCATATTGCAAGTGATCATTCAAAACCTGCATGCCTAGAAACAACGGAAAGTCTTTGAAAAAATCCTAAAATCTTAAAATTTTTGTGATTGCTACAAATTTATTGAGCCCACAAGGAATCAATGCATCGGCCAAATAAACACCCAAATATGAGAGTGATTTGCAGTTTTTTTTGAAAAGAGTCAGAAAAAAGGACTCTTTGAGGGACTACAGTTTCAGCATGGAAAAATTCAGTAAAAAATAGATTCGAGCATTTTACTTTACTGATAAGAATTCTGGTGTGTGTGTGTGTTTTTAACCTGGCTACCTATCTTGATCCACGCTTTAAAACTACATTCCCTGAGTTTAATTTACAATAAAGAAAAACCAATGAATGTGCGAAGATATATGTTGTAATAAAAGGAAAGGAAAAACAAGATTTACCACTACCTTTAAACCAATCTCATTACTTTTTTCTTTTTCATAATCCAAAAAACCAAAGGCAACTAGGGACGGAAAAAAGTGATACTGAAAGATATATAAGTTTTAAACTTCAGTTAGAAAGCTGTTATTTACGGAATTTACCGCGAGAACCCGCCCGAAAAAACAGCCCAAAACGTTAGCGGTCATTGTAATTGAAGATACAACAAATATTGAAATGAAACATATAATTGTAATTTAGGCTTAAGCACTTTTATATATGACAACAAATATATAAAAAAAATTTACATTGTGGAAAGTCCCTACGATGGTTAGGTCATTGGAAAATAAAAAGGTACCTAATTCAGACATTTGGCTGTAACACTTGCTTAAAATTATTTAAATTCGCCCTACTTTTTCATGGAAAGTGAAAGACCTCTTCAGAAAATTGGAATCCAATATTAAATTTTCACTAAAAAATCGGATTGCACCTTCCAGGAAACGGAAGAGAAAATGTTTAAATGTTTTTGGCCACTACATTTAAAGGAGGTCATGCTGATATTGACTAACAAAAAAAAATAATAATGATAATTTGCTTCAAGATCTTACTTTTCCATACATAAAGAAAGAATTATTTTTTTAATTTATTCCCCAAATAAATGGACTTTGAATTGTCCTGATAATTGTAAAACTGAACCGTATAAGAAATAAACATGGGTAAATAAATAAAAAAAAAGCGAGGATAAAAATTAAATCCATAAATTATTACTTTATCAAAGAAATAAAAATTAAGAAGGAATTCTCAATTACAATTAAAATTTATTACAGTATTTAAATAATCCTAAATTAGGAATTTAAATCCAAAAAATTAAAGGCAAAATAAATAATAATATATATATATACATAAATATATTATAATATAAATACATAAATAAAAAATATTAAAATATATATATATATAATATAAATAAAATATAAATTATATAATATTAACTTATATTATATAAACATTAATAATTAATATCAATATAATATATTTTTAAATAATATAAAAAAATATTATAAAATCTGCCACTCGAATCGGGAGTTTCTCCTGGCTGTATAGGCCGCGCTACCGGCCGTGATCAACCTTGTGAGTATGCTGGAAGTGTTTGGCACGAATATATTTAATTGGTTCTCCATCGCTTAACGTGCCAACAAGTATATGATATATATATAATGAATTTATTTTATTTAGTCAACAGGAGAGACGATAAAAACCGTTCGATAAAGATGTAGATAGGAAAGTCGTTAATAGAAGGATGTTTTATATATAGTATGAATGAGATTTTGTAGAATAAGTATTAATGAGCTTTTAAATGAATTGATTTTCACAAGGTTTGAGGCTGACCAACCATCCCTGGTAATAATAAAATTAATACCTACCAGATCAGCGCAGAATAGAATAGGAAAGATTATGCACGTAGTAATTGCAATTTCTCATAGAAGTTTATTAAAAAAAAGGGAGCCAGATTTGAAAATTGAGTAGATTGAATGAAAATAATGTATAGAGGTTACGTAAGTCATCGGCATATTTGATGGATAAGAGTTTAGATGCTGCACGCTGTGAATCATTAATGAAATAAGTAGGAAAAGTAGGCAGATAGACAGATTATAACGATCTTTTTATCTAGGTCCCTAAAAAAAAAAATTTACTGAATACAATATTAATAATGGTAATAATAATTAATTATATAATATAATATAATATATTATATAAATATATATTATTATATATAGTATAATATAATTATTATATATATATATATATATATATAATAATAATATTATATATATTAATTATATATATATATATATAATTAATAAGTAAATATATATATATTAATATATAATATATATAATATATTATATATATAATATTAAAATATAATTATATATATATTATATATATATATTAATATAGATATATAGATTTAAGATATTAATAAATATTTATTATATATATAATATATTAATATATTAAATTAAATTAATTAATATAATATATTAATATTTTAATATATAATTATATATATATATAATAAAATTATGATAATATATATTAATTATATATATAATATATTAATATATATATATAATATAAATATAATTATATATACTAGTATATATAATTATATATATTATTTAAGTATTTTTTATGTATTTTACTAACTATATTTGCTCTA
>JABUQX010025099.1:25000-35876 GCA_015478945.1 Trachelipus rathkii | reverse complement strand
TAAAAGCACAAGCACAGCGAAAAGCAGATGAAGAAGCGCTATATTTAAAGCAAAAGATTGAAGCACAACAAAAAGAAATAACTGAAAGGTCAGAAAACGAACGTTTTGAAAAAGAAATGATAAAAGCTCAGCAATTAGTTGAAGAACAACACAAGAAAAGACAAGAAGAACGTATTCAAGAGGAACAAAAAATAATGTATGAAAATAAACTTAAAGAAATTGAAATTAAAAGACAAGATAGTTATGAACAACATATGAAACAACTACTGACTGAGTTTGAAGAGCAATCGTCACAACATAGCGCGAAAAGTTTTCGTCATAAAAGGAAACGATCTGAAGATGTGGAAAAATTCAAACCTAATCCTGAATTTATGGGTAAGACTAATTTTGGTAATTGTAAAACTAATGATAAGGATAATTTATATCAAACCTCTAAAATAACCCCTAATGAAAGTACAAATAACTTTATTAGTATAATGTCACAACAACAAGAGATTATGAGTGCCGTTGCAAGAAACCAAGTAAAAGCTATTTTACCCTAACATGAACCGCAGATATTTGATGGTACAGACCCAACGCAATATTCAGACTTTTATCCAAGATTTAAATTAATGATTGCAGATCATTGTGAAGAGGATACTGATAAACTGCATTACCTACAAAAATATACAACAGGGCTTCCTTGCAACTTGTTAAGAGCTGTAGAAGTAAAGATGCAAAGACTGGGTACAAAAAAGCCCTTGACATTTTGGACATGAAGGCACATTTGGCTAACGAAAGCGAAAGTGGCCCGGGTTCTAATATTGCATAAACTAAAACGATGGAAAACAGTAAATATTAGAGGGACGCTAAAGCAAGTACGAGAATTTTCTATTTTCATGAGTGAGTTGCTAAATAACATGATTGATGATCTGATCACCATTAAATCAGCTCAATAGTCCTAATGCTTATCAATGGATTAAATGGAAATGCTTATTAAAACAAAATTGGGTTTGTGAATCATGCAAAGCAAATCAGAAAGAAAACGAATGGGAAAACTTTACGGTAATTGTTACCCAGAGCGGTTGTCACCCCCGATTTTGTATGAAAATCCCACAGGATATATACATCTAAAAAAGTAACGGAATGAAAGAATCAGTAAACACGAAAACTACCAGCTCGCCCTCCTCCTTAGGACAAAAAAAGTTACAGCCCGTGCTTCAAAGTTGTTGAAAAAAACCCCCATAGCGATTTGTTATAAGAAAACAAAAAACCAAAAAATTTTTTTTTTTGAAAAATCACAGATATACTTTTAAAAAAATAAATAATGAAGAATAGTGAAAACGGAAATCGGCAGTCTCTTTTAGGAAAAAAGTTACAGCCCTCTGAAAGTTAAAAAAATTTTCCCATAGACTTTCTTACATAATAAAATTACGGGGTCGCTGCTCGTATTTAAGGGCCATTCCTAGTTCAGGTTGATGATAAGATTTGTTAATTCTAACATAGATTTCTCGTGATATATACCTAACCAAAACATTATTCATAACCTGACTTAGCAGGGCCTGAAATGAGACCAACCTGGATCGATCAATATTGAAAAGGTCTATGGGATTTTTTACACAACTTTGAGAGGCTGCTAACTTTTTTCCGTAAATGAGAGCCGACAATTTTCACGTTTTTCACGATTCTTCATTATTATTTTGTTTTTGAGTATATCCTGTGATTTTCATAAAAATCGGGGGTGACAACCCTCTGGGTAACAATTACCGAAAATTTTAATGATCTTGCAGAGTTTGTTCGTCAACAATCCGATTTATTTGAATTTGCCATTAGCATGGCAAGATAAACAAGAACATAACAAGAGAAAGAGATACCTAAAGAAGGGCTTTTCCAGTGGAAAGTAAAAAAGTAGTTTTCTCAAACAACAGCCGGAACAAAAAACTGATTCCTAAAAAATGACTGGCAATGCATAGTTTGCAAGAAATCAAATCATTACATACATACCACTTTTCTTATAAAGGAAGGTCATATGATGACAAAATAAAATTTATTCGTGATAAGAAACTTTGCTTTAAGTGTTTGATTCCCTTTCATACAAGCAAAAATTGTAATAAAGAAATTAAATGTAGTGTTTGCAACAAAAATCATGCAACTCTTATGCACAAAGAAACTATTGAAATTAAAAAACAATCTAAGGTTGAAACTCCGTCCAATGAAAGAAGAGACGTAAAAATTGTAAATAACAATCAATCAGATGTTGCTGGAACGGAAAAAAATGACTACGAAAAGAACACAAACCAAACAGTTGCTTATGTTGGCAACAAAGAAAGAGTTATACATCCTGCTGTTCCTGTTAAGGTGAAGGTTTTAGGTAGTAATACAACAGTGTTCACATATTTAGGAATGGATCCATACTGTACTGATCAGAGGTGGGCACCCCGCTCATTTAGGGGTAGTCCGCTAGCGCACCTCCGCACCTCGAGAAAACGTTAGTCCGCTTTAGCGCCTCCTCGCGCCACCTATTCAGGACCATCAAAACCTCGCTATTCGCAAAGTTCCGCACGGTCCGCACGTCCGCACGTGCTTATTCGCTAATAATGGCGACTTCACAAAAGGTTTTAATATAAAATACTAATTAGATAGTATATCCTTACAAAACATTTTATTTATAATATTATAGAAGAATTGAAAGTATTTTACAAAATCTGAAGATTTTCCTCTTCCTCCTCACATGTCTTTCTTCCAGAAGGGACAATGAGATCCATATTTACCTTTCAAACAAGAATTAGACCTGCTCCAAAATTAAAAAGCAGTTAAGCTGACCTCTTTTGCCCCTCAAAAGATATACCCCACCGAATACTTAAATATTCGCTCTACGAGCCAGCCAGAACTAGGAGAGGTGTATTATATTTTAATGAACAAGTCAACAAATTCTGCCTTATGCTGAAAGGGAAAGATGTCCTTTTGGTTGGGAGGAGTGCTGGTGTTAGTTCCTTCCAAGCAGTCCGATGCGAAATTTAAGGTCCCTCACTAATCATTCTGGATCACCCTTCTTGAAATACTTTTGACCACCCTGTCCCCCATAAGGAGGAAGGTCTATTTCGTTCAAGGCTTTAGTAGAATCCAGAGCCTCGACGCCTGCAGAGTCTATGCTAATGCTACGTATCAGCTAGTGTATGTATATAATATATATAATATATATATATATATATATATATATATATATATATATATAATATATAGAATATATATATATATTATATATATATATATATAGATATATCATATTACATATAATATATATATATATATATATATATATATATATAGTATTTATATATATTATATATCATATATATATATATATATATATATATATATTACTAATATATATATATATTATATATAATATATATATATATATATTATGGTAAATGAATTGTGTAAAACCCAAATATTATATATATATATTATATATATATATATTATATTACTATATAGGTATATATATATATATATATATATATATATATATATATATATTATATATTATATATATCTATATATATAGGTATACATATATTTTGTTATTACACAAGAAATGATTTAGATTATTGCCTAAGCTTATTATAATAAATATATAATTAATTAAAGTATATAGATGAGGGGCAATAAAGCCATTCAGTCTATAACAATCAATTTTAAATGTATATTTATTATTATATATGGTACCATTAACGAGGTTGATATTGGTTTTGGAAGTTTAATTATTAAAAAACAATAAGTCTTAGACTAAAAGAATAATTAGTTATAAACTTAAAATAAAAATCTATATTTCTTTATTTCTAAAAAATAAGAATTCTTAATAAGTAAACTATACTTTCATTTTTAAAAAAGGTGCGGAACAAAAGAGCGGAAACTTTTTTTGATCCGCACGTGCAAGTCCGCTAATTTCCTGACGACTCCGCACCTCCGCTAGTCCGCACCTTAATCTCGGTAGTCCGCTCGGGAGCGGACTAGCGGACTAGCGGACTAAAGAGCGGAAGTGCCCACCTCTGGTACTGATGTATACATGAGTGAAAATCTGTTTAAAAAACTAAATTTAAAAGGAAAATCAATAGACGTTTTCATGACGACCATGCACCATAAAAACGTACCAACAAAAACTATAGTTGTTAACAACCTTGAAATTTCCGATTTAGATGAAAACGAAAAGGCAACAATATCTGTAACATATTGCAGAAAAGGAGAATGGCTTTTCGAAAGAAATAATTCACCTAATTCCAGAGATATCGAAAATCTTGAATTTTGTAAGAGTTTACCATTATTTTCATTGATGAAGAAATTGGGATATTAGTAGGCTTAAATCAACCTCATATTATAAAACCATAACAAGTTAAAAGCGGAGAAGATGAAAAGGGACCTTACGTAACTCTTCATAAATTTGGCTATGCTTTAAATTCACCCTCAATTTGCGAGGTGAATAAAAAATGCTTTAGAATTAAAACGGAAGATAATTATGATATTGATAAAAAATTTAAAATACTTTGCTCACAAGATTTTTCTGAACATACAGGTCTTGAAAAGGGACTCTCCATTGAAGATAAAAAATGGAAAACAAAAATTGAAAATAGTTTAAAAAAACGAACTGATGGACATTATGAAGTTGAGTTACCTTTTAAAGACACAAGTTTTCATTTTCCGAACAATAAAGAACAAATAATGCGAAGATTGATGGAATCTAAAAGAAAATTAGAAATTGATAAAGAATACTACGCCTCCTACAAGGATTTCATGGATCTTATGTTAAACAGAAAATATGCTGAAGAGGTTCCAAAAAATGAGATAGACGCCACCCCAGGAAAGGTATGGTATTTGTTCCATTTTGGGGTGTACCACAAACGAAAAAGGAAAATAAGAATAGTTTTTGACGCCCTTGTGGTTATTTAAAGGGCTTTCATTGATTCCTTTCTCGCGGTCTTGGCGCGTGCTACGGTATCGTAAAAGTTCGTAGTAAACATTCGGTATAATGGCTGACATAGAGAAAATGTTTTATGCAGTAAACATCCCACATCATCATAGAGATTTCCTTAGATTTTTATGGTTTCCCAATGGGAATTTAAATAAAGAACCAAAAGAATACAGGGTCACCGTTCATATTTTTGGAGCCATAAGTTCTCCTTCCATTGCAAGTTATGTTCTTCGTCATTCAGCTCGAACATTGGGCACCGAGAATTTCTCTGAAGAAGCAAAACAGAGCATTGAAAGGAATTTTTATGTCGATGATTGGATCAAATCCGTCACCTCTCCACAAGAGGCATTAAATCTGGCAAAAGAAGTTACTGAGATTGTGGCAATGGCGGGTTTCAATCTTACTGAATTCGTTAGTAATTCAAAAGAAGTGTTGAAAGGCATCGAAGCAAAAAACTATGAAATAAAATAGCGGAATTAATCTTAGATTTGATGATCTTCCACATGAACGAGCACTTGGAATTGCATGGAACGTACAAGATGACAAACTTGATTTTAGAGTAAATATACCGAAGAAAGAGCTTACCAAAAGAGGTGTTTTGTCTACCATTTTTTCAATTTATGATCCTTTTGGCTTATCAGCGCCAGCAATATTAATTTCAAAATTAATATTTCAGCACACGTGTTATGAAAATATGGGGTGGGATGATGAATTACCTCCCGATATAAGAGAAAAATGGAAGTCATGGCTCGACAATATTCATAGTTTGAAAGAGTATCAAATACCAAGATGTATAAAACCAAAATTTGAGGTGCAGAAAATTGAGTTACACATATTTTCTGATGGTAGTGAAAAGGCTTTTGCATCTGCAGCATATTTAAGGTACATATCTATTGCCGGTCAAGTATATTGCTCTCTATTAATGGCAAAAACACGTCTGGTACCATTAAAACGTACAGCTATAATAACAGTACCACGAATAGAATTAAACGGTGCCAAATTGGGGGTATATTTGTACCAAATCTTAAAAACTGAACTAGATCTCATATTTATAAAAACAATACATTTAAAAAGTATTATTAACGATATAACAATTACATTAATTAAAAATATAGACGATTCCAAAGATTTATTTCAAATAGAGTTTCCTATATAAGAGAATATACAAATACAACAGATTGGCGTTATGTCCCATCAGAGCATAACCCAGCAGATATTGCATGCAGAGGAATGGATGCCCCAGATATGATTAAGTCATCTTTATGGTTCTCTGGACCAGAATTTCTATGGAAAGATGAGGTACAATGGCCCAATCTGCATATTTCTGATGATATTCAGGAAAATGACCCTGAAGTAACAAAACGAAAAACGGTCATGTCGACATTTACTAATAAAGACGAACCAACCGCCACTCTCTTAGAATATTCTTCAAGTTGGTACAAGACCAAAAGAAATGTAGCTTGGTTCATTCAAATAAAAGAAAACCTACATAAAAGGGATTGGTCAAAAAAATCGTTATCGATTGAAAATTTAAAAAATGCAGAGATCTCCATATGGAAATATGTGCAGAAAGAATATTTCCTTCCATCTGTATTGCCACAACTACAACTCTAACAGTGGAGTATGATATCAAAAAAACCGTGAAGATTAAGAAGTTGGAATCCATTTTTGGACACTTTTGGCAAATTGCGTGTTGGAGGAAGACTTGAATTATCGAAAACCTCATACGATATAAAACATCCGATTATTTTGCCTAATAATCATCATACTGTAAAACTTCTCACAAGTGATATTCACATAAGATTAGGTCATATGGGTAAGGAGACTGTATTGTCCGAATTAAGAAAAAAATATTGGATTATAGGTGCAAATTCACTTGCAAGAGAGATGGTCAAAAATTGCGTTTCCTGCCGCAGAAGACAAGCAAGACCTAGCGAACAAATAATGGGAAATCTTCCTGTTGAAAGATTGTCGTTTGATCTCCCTGTATTTTCTCAAATTGGAATTGATGCATTCGGACCATTTATTGTTGCAAGAGGAAGAACGAAGATTAAACGGTATGGTATAATGTTCACTTGCCTGGCAAGTAAGGCACTACATTTGGAATTGCTTGCTTCACTTGAAACATCTTCATTTATAAATTCCTTAAGACGATTTGCCGCTCTTAGAGGCTTTCCATCCGTAATCAGAAGCGATAATGGAACTAACTTTGTTGGTGCAGAGAAAGAGCTCAGAGAAGCTATAACGGATTGGAACAAAAATATGATTGAAAATTGGATGCTCCAAAACAATATATCATGGAAATTTCATCCTCCATTTGCATCTCATTTTGGTGGCATCTGGGAACGGCAAATACGAACAATAAGAAAAACACTTACTGCTCTCATGAACGAGCAGCATCTATATTTGGATGATGATGGACTCAATACTCTTCTTTGTGAAGTAGAATCCATATTAAACCACCGCCCTATTACTCCTATATCAAATGATTCTAATGACTTAGAGCCCTTAACACCAAACCACTTATTGCTCTCTCAATTAGGAGTGACCTTTCCTCCTGGATTATTTGATAAAAATGACATTTATATTCGGCGCAGATGGAAGCAGGTGCAATACTTGGCCGACCTTTTCTGGACAAGATGGAAAAGAGAATATGTATCTCTTCTTCAAGAAAGACAGAAATGGACAGTTAGCAGAAGATCACTAAAAGAAGGAGACCTAGTATTGTTGACAGACCAGAATTTACCTAGAAATCAATGGTCACTTGGTCGTGTTGTGAAAACCTATGGAGATGATGCTAAGAACGTTCGAACTGTGGACATAAGGGTCTCTAAGGTAAAAGGGGAAATGAAGGACAAGACACTTCTTCTTAGACGACCAATTTCAAAGCTCATACTTTTGAAGGAAGAATCAGAACTTCAACCCGATGTGTGAAAATTGTTAAAATACAATTATATTATTATATGTTATTATTTTGTACTTAATAAAAGCAAACAATATTTTGAAATGTAGCTTATTGTAAAATGTAATAAAATATCGTTCATACCTTAGGTATCACCGATTATTTTCGGGGCTGGAGTAAGTCCTAATTATAGTTGTTGTTTTTCTGTAAATATGTTCAAAATTGTTTATGAGTTTAACTAAAAAGATTGAGTTCGTTTAGTAATCTTTAATACCTGAAGCGGTGTAATTATAATTAAAAGGCATTCTGTTTTGAACTGTTGTTGTGCGGGGCTGGTAATTAAGTAAATAATGTGACAAAAACAAACTTTTATTGAATCCTCTGTGAAATACGTCATCTAGAAAGCTAATGATAAAAAACCCATAGCGACATTAAGGATAACAAGCAGTGCTATACTATAATATATATATATTATGTAAAAATTATTAAAAATATTAATATATAAATATATATTAAAAATATAATATATATATAGAATAAATATATATATATTTATACTATTTTTGTATATATATATTTATTACTATTATTATTATATATATTTTTATATATATATATAATACTATATAGTATATATATATATTATTATAATATATATCAATATAATATATATATATAATTAATATATTATTATAAATATAACTCCTTTTTCAATAGCTTTCTGCTTATTTTCGTTTCGATTATACTTTTCTGATATATATAGTTAGGTAAAATATGTGCAAGAATACTATTTCCTATGTAAACAGCTGACTACTTAAAATATGTGAATTAGAAACATAAAGAGAGCATTAAGAAAAAATAAGAACAAAAATTCAAAACGTTGTTTTATTTACAATATGAACTTCCCAAGATGATTAAATAAGCCGTAGTCTTTACTGATTCCAGTCATGGAATGTCTGCTTTGTGTGATATCACAATTAATCCTTTGTCGGTGCTGTGTACGAGTATGCTGTATGTAGTGATGTGTGTGGTCGCATTTTGTGTTGTGTGTGTGTGTGTGTGTGTGGTGTAGTGTGTGATGATTTGTGTGTGTGTTTTCTTGTTTAACATAAATTTTCTAGTAATTTAATATATATATATATATATATATTATATATATATATTATATATATATATTATTATATATATTAGTATATATATATATTATATTATAATATAATATATTATATATATATTATTATATATATATATATTGGTAGTTGGGTTGGCTGCTTGGGTGTCGCTGGGATTCCTCCGCCCCTCCGCTACGGGGCATATTGGAAAAACGTCCCCCCCACTGACTTCCCCGTCGGCTCAGCACCCTACCTTGGCCGTGATAAAATACTATAATATTATTATATATAATAATTATATTATATATTAATATATAAATATAATATATATTATATATATAATATATAATATATATTCTTTCCTATTAAATATATATATATATATATATTGTATATATATATTATTATATATATTATTATATACTATATATTTATATATTATTATATATATATTATATATATATATTAGTATATATATATATTATATATATATTAGTTGTGGATCCAAAAACAAATCAAACACTTAAGAAATGTATCCTTCTGACACGTTCTAAAATGTACCGTCTGACCGTAGCAAAAAATACCTATTTTAAAAATTTGAAGTCAAACGAAAAAATATATTCAATGGTCTGACACATGTCGCATAGGAAAGTTGCGCGTGAGTCGAGTTAAAACTTGTAACGGTTGCAGTTGTTGCTGTAGACGTACAGGTGTTGGTTTGTCCAGAATTTACGTTCTTGGCCGTGTCATAATTTTTAAATCTTCTTATAGCTAGAATGTCCTCAATCACAGCTCAAACCAAGATCGGATACACATGTTGGTTATTTCGGGGCAAACTATCAGAAATCTGCCTTAGAATCAAAACTTCATCAATTGGCGATGATATTACTCGTCGTCTGTTTTGGGGCTGACACAACAAAATAAATCATAAAAGGAGGCTTCAAATTAATATATTCTTAAATTTATAAGTGGCTTCTTGGATAGAGCAAAGTTACCCACGAAGGCCAAACAGGATGTTTTAACCAAGATTAGAAAGACATATGAACAATACAGATCACCTTTAAAATTGAAATCAAGGAGAAGTCAAATACAAATTGAAAAAGAGACTATCTTAAAAGAAAGCTTAAATGATTTATTTGATATCGCACATGCAAACGCAATGAAACTTTAACGATATCAAATTGAAGAAGTTAGTTTTTCCTGAAAGTCAGAGAAGAAAAAGTAGGGCGAGCCAAAAAAACCCCCAACCCAACAAAGCCCAGACTATATGAGTATGTGGATAAAATATTCCCTGTTCAAAGCAAGAAAGAAAGCGTAAAAGGGAAGCAACAAGAAAGTATAGATTAAAAGGAAGATGTAGTCGTCACGGAGGAACAATTATCGTATATTTGCAACGAATGACTAATGTGGATGGTGTATTCCACTAGGCATTGAGAAACCCCAACCTGGAACCGTCCCAGCAGTCGAAACACATGTAAGAAGTCACAAGGAAGCATCACTAACAATCATAACACCCTGACATTAGCAATAGGCTTGGGATAGATCGAAAATGAAGTAGATCGACGTGCCGGCATGTTAGAGTACACATATAACTGCAAATTGCGCTTGGGGGCGGAAAAAAGTTTGAAAATTATTGCTACTTAAGGAGAAGACCATTTACGCGGCGAAGGTCTTCGAACGTTCCGTAAAGGCAACTTGCTGAGAACTTAAACAAAACATATCCCTGGTGGTTTACTTGACATCTGTACACTGGAAGGTAAGTCATATTGTTGGATGTAACCGCGAGAAGACAAGGTTGAAGTCTAGGCGATCGTACCGTAGATGGTGGAGGGAAATCCAAAGTTGCTGGATGTTCCAAACTTTTGAGAGGAACCGGTGCAAAATGTTGCCAGAAGAGTTGTTAGGTTACAG
>JABUQX010025099.1:12500-15000 GCA_015478945.1 Trachelipus rathkii | reverse complement strand
TTGAGAGCATGGTAGAAAATTTGAGTAGGGTGTGTAAAAGGAGGGTTTGAAAGTTAAAACGTAGATAAGACAAGTTTATTCGTGACGTGAGCGACAGTTCACTCACGTAATGTGAAGATCATATTTAGATAGGTGAACAGCTCGGAAACTGGTTGTCTGATTGCTAAATATTTGGAATATGTTGAATGAAAAGGGAGCGGAAGATGCAGAGTTACTAGGAACATTGTGAATGGCACTAAGGTCGGCCGTTTGCAATTAAATGCGTTGGTGATGTTAAAAGGGACTAGTCTCTAGTGCGCTAGCGTCTTACGCAACAAACACTCTATAATAACACGACTATGTAGTGCAGGGGACTATGTTTGTTACCCGTGTTAATTGTTATATAGTGGGACCTTATGGGTCTGGATCAAAGGTTATAGATCTACAACGTACAATGTGCTTCAGACTGGAACAACCTTAGTGGCGTGTTAGTGTAAAGAAATGTTCTAAATTGAGAATGAACGTTTAGAGATTTGTTTGAGTGTGAGAGAACATAGGAGTAAATGAGAGAATAAAGTTAAAAGTTATGTTAGAATTGGTTATTGTGGGTATGGGAAGGATGTTAGATAGTCGCGTCGCTTTAAACGGTGTATAGTGGTGGTGTGTGTTTGGCAATCGACCGGCATGGGACGACCGAAGACAAAGTGGATTGAGTTCAGAAAAGCATGAATGCCTGGATGGAGATAAATGATGAGGGGAATTGGCAGAAGCGAGCAGAAAGCGTGCCCATAACAGGAGTGAATGAACGGGGTTTTTGTGGAGGAGTATGTTGTACCACCTAGGCAAGTTTGAACCACCATTGACAGATTACTAGTGAGGGTATCCATCGCTTCCCGTGAAGGCCTCTAGGTGGATTTTTTATGGACTGGGACGAGTTCTCACTAATTAGTATAAAGGGGGGGGCGGTAGGCTGGGCTTTCTTTTCTACTTACTTCATATTCTTCTACTATTTATTCCGTTTCCGGTGCATGTCACGCAACTTACCCCAGTCTTTGGGAGAGAAAATGCGGTGGTTGATTGATATAAACTCATATATATTATATATATATATATTATATCTAATATATATATATAAATATATATTTTATATATATATATATATATATTATATAAATTATTATTATATATATTACATATATGCAAGTTTTCATAAAGTAACTTGTAATTGTACTTGTACTTGTACTTGTACTTGTACTATTACTTGTACCTTGAACAAATTCTAGAGTACTTGTACTTGTATTGTACTTGGACAATTCAGAGTCTTTGTACTGTACTGTGTACTTTGAAAAATGTACTTGAACCAACCCTGATATATATATAATATATATATCATATATTATATATATATATATATATATATATATATATTATATATATATATATATATATAATATATTATATATATAATTATAGTATATATATGAGTATATTATATATATCATTACCTGTTATGTTTTTACGGACTTCCGTCGTTTTGAATATTTTTTTTCTCTTTTCATATTTTCGGATATAATGATTACAATCAATTTAAGTGGTCGACGGACAATGATTCAAACATATATAAGGACCTAGTTACGTTTTACGGCTCCGTCAGTTTTATTTTTTATTTTTATTTTTGTTAACTAAAGGGAAATACCAAGGGAAACCGCAAAGATGGCAGCAGTCGGGGTCTCTCGGCCCTTCGGGGAACGACGGGGTCATGGACTATGTTCCCCCTTTCGGGAGGTCTCCTGAAACCCCGCTCTTTGGTTATTTGGGTGTTGCGGGGGTTCCTCCGCCCTTCTTCCTACGGCGAGTGAGAGAAAACGTCCCCTCTTGTCCCCCGTGCTGCCTCGAGCCCCCTAATATTATTTTTTCTTATTTTTTTGTTTTATTTTTTTTTAATAAGCTTTATATGCTGATTCAAATATGTAATTGGTTTTTCTGAAAGTGTCATACTTTTCGAGACATTTTCATATCTTGATTTTTATTTTTTTTTTTTTTTTTTTTTTCTTACATTTTTGTAATAAGCTTAATATGCTGATTCCAAATAGTAATTGGGTTTTCTGTAAGTATCGTACCTTTCGAGATATTTTATTTTTGATTTTTTTTCTTATATAAATGTGGATTATTTAAAAATTATTTTAAAAATATCTTAGAACTTTTGAATCATGTCCTCACCACATAAATTCATTGTTAGTATCATATAATAGCAATATGTTAAAAAAAAAGAAGCAAAAAAAAAAAAAAGCATTAACTGACGGAGTTTCGTAACAACATAAAGGGCCTAATATTATATATATAATATAATATATATTATATATATATTATATATATATATATATTATTAATATATATATATATTATATATTTATATATATATATTCATATTATATTTATATTATATATATTATTATATATATATTATAGGTCAGAGTTTCTAAAGCTGGACATTCCAGTGTAACTAGAGAACGGGCACACT
>JABUQX010025099.1:0-7500 GCA_015478945.1 Trachelipus rathkii | reverse complement strand
GACCTCTTTTGGCGCCATTGACCTTTTTTCACCAAACCTTTGGTCATTCCATGGGTATTTTTGGCCACGGTTTTTGTTGGCAACCCTTAATTTTATTTGCAACCCCAATTTTTTCGGCAACCCTGATTTTTATGCACCCTCGAAGAACGGTTGCGCCAACTGTTGCGTAAGCAACCCGTTTTACGTAATGCCCCCTCATTTTACGGCCCCTCAATTTTTCGACCATGGGCCAACTTTTGAGCCACAGTATTTTTGATCCTTCTATTTGGGGCTTAGCCCGTATTTTTTGAATGTATTAACCTTTTTTTTGGTCCTTCCCTACTTGCTACAAAGACTTGGAGCAGATACCATGGTCCAATTTTGACCCACGTTAATGTTTTGTCGTTCATGGGTACATTTTTGACCCCCGGTTAATTATATTGTCTTCTTTAGGGCTTAGCCCTTTTTTTTGATGTCTTAACCTTGTTTGACATATATTGTAGCGCCTTGCACCTTGCCATTATTTCCCATGGGTCCAATGTTTGCCCACGCCAATTTTCTGCCACTCGAGTCGCCCCACCTCACATTCATTTCGTTCCTAACTTGAAACGCATGTTGGATCTACCTAACTTGAACACCTAACACACCCACACACACACCCACACACACACAACACACACAACACACACACACACACACTGTTAAACACATTCACTATGAAACAGCTAATTACACACATTTCATAGTGACATTATACACACCATTTCACTATGACACTTAAATGTTACACTCTATACACAGTCTACGAAACACACCGCCACCTTTTGTCTCCATGGGTCAATTTGACCCACGGTAATTTTTTGTCCTCCCTAGGGACTCAGCCCTTTTTTGATGTTCAACTTGTCTTGACCCTGATATTCAGCCTTGACCCTGATATACATGGTCAATTTGACCCACGCTAACTGATGGCCTTTGATGTTCCCATCACCGTAAGAAAGTACGTAGGATTCTATTAGTGTTCTATGCAGTATTAGTATGAGTCGCAAGGTGCAGTGCAGGTGAGTGACCAAGTTGAGTTGCCAATGGTGCCAATGGTTCCAAGTGAGTGCCGAATGACGATCCCTGTTGGCCAGGAGTTTGCCACATTAGTAGCCAAGTGAAGTGCCCATGTGCACTGAGTGCCACTTTTTTCAAGCCCTTTCTAGCCTCCCCTGAGCCTAGAAATACCCCTGTAATATGGGTGTCTACCCTAGGTAATAAGGTATGAGGAACCGAATGTGTACAATATACACATTCTAGAATGCTGCTACATACCGAGGTTAGATATTTTTTATTAACACTGTTTAGCAGATGACAGAATATAATATCTAAAACGAGTTACCACAGAGAGACGTGTCCGCAAACGTCTTCCGCGTCCGAGTCCGCGTCCGCAGGTGAACACACGTCGCGAAACCGGTCCCGCCGCGGTGCGCCGCGCAGGCGCCAGATATTTCCCCGCCCCGCCGCCATGCGCCCGCAGGGTAATATCTTCGCCGTAACTCCCGCCGCGTTGCGTCCGCCAGACGCAAACATTCCCGCGTGAACGAAAAAATATGATATCAATGTATAACTATTCAAAGAAGTTCGTTTCAAATATACTAATGAGTCATTCTTCTTATACGTACAATTGTGACGAAATTTTATTTAAAAACACACTTTACATACCATTAACGCGTTAAATCAGTAAAGATCAATAGACGGTGTTACATTTACCTAACAGCTGGGCATTAGTATGCTTTTGTTTACTGCTTTACTGCTTTCACTCATGTTTTACTGCTTTAACTCCCGTGGCTATGCTTTTAACTCTCTGCTTTACCTTGCATTTAACTTCATACTTAGAATTACATAACTTAAGCAGTAAATCAGTAAATCAATAGAGGTTACCCTAGGATAGTATAGCTATTTTTTTTACTGGCTTTACTCGCTTTAACTTTGCTGCTTTACGCTTAACTTGTCTGCTTTTACTGCTATTAACTTTCTGCTTTACTGCTATTAATTTATCGCTTTACTGCTTAACTTCTCTGCTTTATGCTTTACACTTTGCTGCTTTTATTTTAATCATATACTTATCTAACAATTATGTTTCTTTATATTTTTTGATTTTTTGTTTTATTACTTTTTAATATTATTAATGTATCCATTCTCAAATTATCCTAATTTTGTCAGTTCATAATAACTTTAATTTAGTTTAAATCATCGTATGCTAAAGAATTAACAACAACCACAAGAAGTTCATCATCCGTAAATCACTACTATGCACAAACATCTTTACTTTCTAACAATACAACAAGAACAGAATTCAGTACCAACGAAAATTATCTATTTAACAACAACCTATCCAAGCCATTGTACAATATACGCAAAGTCTTTCAAGGGAAGTAAATCGCAGTCTCTTCTCTCACCTCAACCAATTCTCTCAAACAGTAACACTTACTCTCTACCCAATCGCAACTCCAAGGAAACCTCATAAAAATCTTCACCATAAACAAATTATTTGCATCACAATACTATCTTACAAAGTTTATTAAAGACAAAACTACCATCTCAGCCTTTCAAAAGCAAAAAACAAAACTCACACATACACTAATGACAATAGACTACAAGAACTCCCACATACCATTGCGAATATAAGGGACAAACAAATATTGACACACAGAACCCACCCACAAGTAAAAGACATCAGTTTTACTACCACAGCAACTCTACATCTGATATATATTTTAAAAATAACAGTAATATAATGATTATTCAATATAAAAACACTTTTAAGCTCAAAGCAATCAATTCATCGGTGAGACAGTCATCCTTTATTGGCTCTCAACAATAAACGCAGCCGAATCAACAACCTGTCCATCCTCTGACGTTGACAAAAATGTGACCGAGGCAATGCTACCTTGAGAATAATGAAGGCAGGCTCTCCTTTCATCTATCCACAAAACCACTTCTACCACGAGCTTACTATCCGTCTACAATAGCCAAACATTCCCTAACAAAAGCAGACGCGTACTCAACGTTCATTTAAACACAATGACTTCCTAACCTCTAATCCCCCTCATTACCATCCTTTATATTAGCAGAAAGTCTACGTTGACGTAAACCTCGAAGTCCATCATTACAAATCAGAAGCATTAGAGGAAATGAGCTCAAGACTAATGCACCACTTAAACAGTGATGGCAGTGATCCGTAAGACGAACCTCGGCTCCAAAACACACAGAGAAAACCACCTTAGTCACCGTAGAGGTTACCACTTTCTCAAAATGATTCCTACAATGATAAGGTTCAGTAATCCTACACGCTGAAAAGCGCTCGTCGACTAAAGATCATAGGCAGAAATAAACATTAACAATTAACTATCTCTAATTGAGATATTCTCTACAGAATCTCTAAAGCCCTTGAATCCCAACTATCCAATTACATTGACTACACCCCCACGCTAATTGCCCTATTCACCAAAGTCGTAAAGTGAGATCCCGCACAAGTCACAGAACAGAAGATAAGGTTCCAGTTTGCCTACTAACCATAATAAACATCATCAATCTCGACGTCGGTTAAGAGAAGCACGTCGTTCCACATGATAACATGACTTACTCTAAGGCCGGAAGGTGTGTAACATCTTAGGTGCATATTTTTACTAACTTCCCGGCAGCAGCAGCTTCCGAATATATTCACAATCCCCATATTATCATCCTTTCGATGTGGAACAATCTTCCCAGTATGCACACCAATCGTTCCAAAGCAGGATAGATTGCACCATTCAACTCGATACACATCATGAGTCTCGCAAAGTTAAATATCTTGGGTTTCACTCTTTATAGACACAACAACGATTATTTGCTTGTAGTATTCAAAAGCGGAATTTTTCAATTTCCAAAATGTACCGCCACAATGAACATGACGTGCAGCAATTTTCACTTTGCTGAGCACATAGAAGATAGCCATCACACAGACACCTTTTGAAAACGGTTTCATGGATCATACCAGCGCACCATGTAGCAGTAAGAATTTACTTTTTTATATCATAAGAGCACAAATTTGGATATTCGACCGAGTGAATAAAATGGAAATGATCTCACGCTAGATCCTACCAGCAAACCCATCGCGTTAGAATGAGTCTTTTTGAGAGGAAGATATTCCACTTTAATCGACAGTAAAATTAATAAATAATTATTCTGTTGACTTTAGCGTGCTTGTATTATATGTGCAGCTCATCTTTGAAACTATTACAAAAACACACATGATTTGAGATGAAGATTGTTTAGCATCGTCCTGCATATTATAACAAATGTTCTATATACTATCTATAGATTAATAGACCGCTGATGCTCCTATGACATTCCGTTAAGATAGACTTCAACCTGGGTGAAATGTATAACAGAAAATTTGATATCATGAATAATATACTATATGGATTCATCACCGTAGAAGATCTGTACACATCAGGTTTTGTCCAATTTCGTTTATTACATTAAAAACAAACACATTACGAGGTCTAGGTAATGAATCAAACAGAAGTGCCCTGGAATGATTTGAACTCTGAGCAACTCTGTATTGGTAATTGCTGCAGCAAGATTTATAACTGATTAAGTTGGGACTCGTAACGCATAAGTCTGGTAAGGGTTCATGAGAAAGATCCAAGTTCACCTCTTCACACAATCGAGGAACTAGAAGGATTGAAGAATGATCTGCATGGTGCGAAACTCTGGACGTATAACTGAACTTTTGCACTGCAAAACCATTACCTGTATATACACGCATTTCGTAAATAAAAGTTATCACGATGAGTAATTAAATAGCAAATACATCAATAACATCGTTCTTTAGAGTTTTTTGCCGCTTTATGATTTCTTCTTTATTGACAATCTATCGTATTCCCTCACGCTCTCGTCCTGACATTTTTAGTCCTTATTTTTACAGCTTACACATCCAATATCTCATCTGAAACTCGGCTATACGTCCTTAATGCTGTACCGAGGATTAATTCCTGCAAGCAATATTCTTGAATCAGTACTGCAAACCTTTCTTATAGCTTTTTTACCGATATATATTCCCCACCTTTCCTGAGTAGAGGCCTTGCAGTTCTCCATCAGCATTGGCAAAAAAATCCTCGTTCAGCATTAAAAAGACGTATAGCCGATGTTTCAGATGAGATGTTGGATGAGTTAAGCGTAAAATAAGACGTAAAATGTCAGGACAAGTGATCGAGGCATCAAGAGCATTAGTGCAAAAGGCAAAAAGATAAGCGGAAAAAACTGCCTAAAGAAAAAACTGTATTGATGTATTTGCGATTCGTTGCTAGATGGTACTTTTCTGAGGTTACGCTGTTATTAATCAAGTCTTTTCATTGAAAATGTTCATTATTACGTCACAGGAGTTCGCACATGCAAGAGCATATTCCTTCCGATCCTTCTAGTCCTCGATTGTTGTAAGAATTGAATTTGGATCTACTTCTCAAATTGAAACCGCTACCCAGAGATTAGCTGTTAGCGAAGGTCCAACTTTATCATACTTAATTCTGACACTTCAAATTCCAATAACAGATGCTTCTTCTAGAGTTATCAATATTTCCCGGCACTTCTGATCAATACCTAGACCCCTTTATATTGTGTTTTTATATGTAAAAACGAAATTGAAAAAAACCTGATGGTACAGAATCTTCATAAGGGATGATGACCAATTTATAGTATATACAGAATCAAATTTCCTGTATACATGTTCACCCAGGTTGAAGTATATCTTAACGGAACTTCACTAGGAGCATCAGCGGCTAATTATCCTTATAGAAGTTATAAATAGAACATTTGTAACTTATTCCAGACCGGATGCTAAACAATCTCATCTCAAATCATGTGGTTTTTATAGTTTCAAAGATGAAGCTGCACATATAGATAAAGCAGCCTAAAGTCATAAATATACTTTTATGCATTTTACGAGTCGAAATTACAATGGGCGATATCTTCTGCTCAAGAGAAAGACTCTATTCTACCATCATGGTAGATACATAGCAATCATTTTAATCACGTCAAAGCCTAAAATTTAGCTTCTTTAAATATAAAAAGTAAACCTACTGCTTAAAGAATATGGTCCAGAGAACTCGCTTTCAAACTGTTGGAGGGGTGTCACTCTCTAATGACAAAGTACAATTATCACCAAGGCGTCATTTAGGAGATTGAAAAATTCGACTATTTGAGATACAAAAATACAAAAAAAGATACTATTAAAAGAGAAAGTTTGAAACAAGATATTAAATTAATATATAAACGGATATAATCCGAGTAATCAATATCAAAAAACACACATAAAAAAAAAATATAGATAGAAAAGCAAAAAATTATCCACGAACAAGTATCAACTAGGGAACTTGTCTTGGAAAACAAAAAAAAGAACATTGAAGCCTACTTCGGGAATTAAAAAAAGTCACCCAGTATAAATTCCAACCTTATCGGCCCTTAGACCGAGGTACAGTATTACATGCTGAATAGAGTGCCTCAACGGTAAATATGATATATCAGAAATGTTAATAAACGGAAACCTATCATCTCTGTACTCGACGCCTTTTATGACATTAAATATGCAAATACTGATCAATAGTAATGATAGTGGCGGAACAGGCTCATAATAATTGAAGAATACGCAAAGAATAGTAATTTATACGCCTATAGATACTTACTGCAAGGACACCTATTCAAGCCTATGTACGACCTATTCATTTAACACATTTGAGAAAAGCAGGTACACTGAGACTAAAGTCTCTCTCTATGAGAGACGAATATCTACCAGATCACCACACATCACTGTTGTGATACTAGCTGAGACGTCGTCACTCATCTGACCACACTATGAACCGAAAGATAACGAACAAAACCGTAACTTTTGAAGATATAAAGAATGAACATGAAAGAAAGGAAGTAAAAATCTGTGATACTTACAAAATGAACCTCAGTTTTTAGGAGTCAATTGCCTAATATAACGAAAAGTAAAAACATCCTGTAAAGCTATGAAGAAAATAAACAAACTAAGCAATAAAATAATACAAAATAAATATAGCATACAGTAACAAAATCACACTACAAAAACAGGAATATAGGAATTTCCGATTATAGAAAGCAAAAAAAACCAGATAAAAATAATCACAATAATTATTTATATGAACTGTAAAAATTTGTATTTGATAAATTCAAATATATATAACTATTCTTTTAAAAAAAAAAAAATAAATAAATAAGAAAAGCTGTGTAAAAACTATTGTCTTACCCCTGTTTCAACTCTTATATTCCACATTTATGTGGAGTCTATTATCAATTTATCATTATATGTTTTTTACAAAATGGATGTTTTAATAAAACTTGTAAATATATTTGATGAGATAAAAATTTGTATGTCAATGATTTAATAGTTTCTAATTATTGTAATAAATGCTTTAAAATGAAACAAAAAAAACGCGATTTTACTGCCCGTTCTGTATATAAGAGTAAATATACTCT
>JABUQX010025098.1:2500-31032 GCA_015478945.1 Trachelipus rathkii | reverse complement strand
TTTTGTATTTTAAATTGTAAACATATTATTTCTATATTTTTCCTATTAACTTATCTAAAAATAATTGAATTTTAAATTTTTAATTATAAAGTTTGAGAAAACTTTTTTAAAAAATTTGTCACTTTTTTTTTTTCTTTAACATTAAATAAAAGTTTTCCAAAAACAAAATTTATTAAATTTGTTTTATCAAACCACACAGGTGGGTTAATCGATAAACATAATTAAAACCTCTCCACCTTATTACCTCACCATCTCTCTCATTTATGATTCTAATCATTTGATTCAAATTCGAATTAGATTTTCATTTTATTTATAACTCAAATTTATATATTAAATAAACATAAAGAGTTATTTGTCTACATGAAAACAATAAAAGTTTTATAGCAAAACATAATTTCCATTAAAATTAAGCAGTTAAGATATAAACACCAGACATTTAATCAGCGATTCACTTTTATTTACATATGGTATCTACAAAGCATATTAAAATCATTCATAACCTAAGCTATCAACCTACTAATTACCAATAAATGTTAAGCATGACTAAAATTTAACTACCACTTCTGCTTCCTAAACAATAATTTAACAAATTTACATAGGTAAATTTGATGAGCAAAGGTTGCCAATAGGTAGTGGTGACCCAAAATATCACGGTAACACGTATAACATATATCCCAAAAGAAAATGAAGTTAGCATACCCTAAAATTTTCTATCAATTGTTTCCAAATCTATCCCAAATTTATCATACCTAACCTATCAAACATATGCAGACTTCGAATTAATGCTAGATTGAAAATTAGATTTGAGTAAGTATATGCAGAAAGCTATGAGAAGCAATAGAAGTACAAACTTACAATTACATAACGCATATCCTATCTCCCGTATTCAACGACTGAAATTAATGCATAAAACATTAGCAAAGCTCCGCATACTATTAATGGTAAAACATACGTAATATTTGACTTCGATTCAGAAATCTAGCCTAACTTAGCTCTACGAGATCATAATGACATGATTGCCTAGATTCAATCGCGATAAGAGACCAGATCTGCATTTACACCTGATTCTAACTTAATACCAACACTTATAACATTAGTGTATTTAAATATATCAAAAAGAATGGAAGGGTCACGGTTACTTATGGTAAAAATGTTATTTAAGTAAAGAGAGAGATTGTACCAAGGATTATAATATTGAAAAAAATTAGCAAAGTGAATCGATGCTTAAATGTTTGTGTGTGAACTTGATGCGTAAAATTTTATTGAGAAATTATGTCAATACTGTAGAACATGTGATTTTCCATGTGGAACAAAGAACGGAGAGATTTAGAGATATTCTATGTTATATTATGATGTCAATTTGATGAGGTTATAATACAAAAATGAGTTCTGCAACGAAGTATAGAATCAAGGTAGTACGAAGTACATATAAGTGAGGATCGAGGATGTGTGAAGTAGTAGGTCGATGGTTTCTTTAATGTTTATTGATCTTACCACATATTGGTCCGATATAAAACATAAATTATTGAATAAAAATTTAGTTCTACAAAATTTTACCTAATATCAAAGGGAAAATATTAATGACACAAATTTTTTAAAAGTTTAAGATTTAATTAAATATTTAAAACTTTTAAAAAAATTTAGATAACACTAAAGAAAAAGAAAACGAAGAAATAATAGCCTCAGGAAAAAGGAAAGAATTAAATAACTATTAACAGCGTATGCTAAAGAGAACAATATAAATGTAACCCCGCACGTTTAGAAAAGCAGATATGAAACTTAGAGACAATGAGTGGAACTTATTATGAAATTCCGTGTTATGATAATTACCGATTCATATTTAGTTAGGAAGAATAGTTATTGGCCTCTGAAATCAGAAAATGGAGACTATGAAATATAAGTTAAAAGAGCACAAAAGATATAGAGAAAAGGAAGAGATAAAAACGAGAATAAATAATTATTTCTAATAAATAAATAATTAAGTTTTTTAATATCAATTAAATCAATTAATAATTAATAAAAATAAAAAAAAAAATAATAATAATAATAATAATAATAATAATAATAATAATAATAATAATAATAATAATAATAATAATAATAATAATCAATTTTTCAATTTTTAAAAACCTTTTATTCAATAAGAAAAAATTTACTTTACTATTAACATATTTTGCTCTATACATCAACTTTCATCAGTCTATCGTCAAAAAACAATGATCCATTTATGAGATACGTATTATATTTAAGAACATTTATCATTATATATATAATGAACATTAATATATATAAATATATCTCCTCTATAATAGTATCTGAAAGGGTCTTACTTAAATTGTCAAACACATATATGTATTACGTATATGGTGATTACCTTATGAGACCCGAAATATAACTAATGTAAATATATAAATATACATATATAATATTAAAAATAGTGATAAACTTGTAAAGGACTGAACTAATTACTATGGATTCCGGTGGTAAAAATGACTGCACTTTTTAGTCATCAGATCGACACGCTGAACCTTTTATTTTGATGCATCAGGAAATTTTTACCTGACCTCATGTAACCTTTTTTTGCCTTGACCTTCTTTGGGCAAGCAAATTTTTGCCTCTATTACTTTTTGGGACTTCTACTTTATTTTGGGCCCAAATCTAATTTACCTGCCTGTCCTTTTATGAGAAGTCGATCTTTTTGAATGCCGAACACCTATATTTTGTATGACTCACCAAATTTTTGTAATAATACAACACCTCAAATTTATCATTGTAGTAATATCTCCTCTTCTATTTTATTAATGAAGAACCCTAATTTGTTTAAGTACTATCCCATACTTTGTTTTATTATGTAACTCACCTGATTTATTTTGGTAATCCTACTAATTTTATTCTCATATATAAATATATAGCGCAACCTAATTTTTTGCAACCCTTCTAGGAGATAAAGGGTTGCGCCAAACGGTTGCGTTCTAGCAGCCAACCGTGCATGCATACACTACAGATATAAAATTTAACCCCCCTATATTTTACGCCTTTACTAATATTTTTTCGACTCAGTGGTCATATTATTTATTTACCCACTGTATAATTTATGATTCTATCCTTAGGCTTTAAGCTCTTTTTTTATGTCATTAACTCTATTTGTTGACCAATCATGATATATTGACCATGATATTTTCTAGACTACATACCTTTGAATCTTCCATGGTCAGTCATTTTTGCCCTACAACAGGTCCAAATATCTTATACAGCTACACTATATGGTCTTCCATGGGTCATTCTTTAGATCACTATCGTTTGGAAGGATTGATAAAATTCACTGAAAATATAAAGATTCTCTAGCGGAATTTTGAAAACATCTATAAATCTTCTTAAACACAATCACTACAAACATCGTGACAATCCACTTTTACTATAACCTTATGAAATCTTCCATGAGTCATTAATTTTAGTGACCCACGGTAATTTACTTGTGTCTTCCTATGTCAATTTTGGACACTACTAGGATATATTATTTGAGTATTCTAAACCCTTGTTGTATTGTCTTATACAATGTGAGGTCATTTTTGCCACCAATGAGTAATTTTATCGACTCAAGCAACCCTATTTGTTCTTCCTATAGGTATATCATTTATGCTCTAAAACGGTATATTCTTGATCTTCTCTATTAGGGTGCATAGCTACCAATTTTTTGATGTCTTTTACCTTGTTGACCATTTGATAATATTCGATCCTTAACACTAACTTACTCACATACTTATACTCATGTCATTTTCTGGCCTCAGTATATTTTTGGCTTCCTTAGGGGCCTTATAGCCCTTATATTCTTTTTGAATATTCTTACCTTTGATTTGACCATGATTTTGACAGCTTTTCCTTAGCCATAACCATGTGGTCAATAATATTATATGAACCATAGGTAATTTTTGTACCTATTCATTACGAGAGTAATCATTAGCCTGTTATTAGATATATCATTATCAAACTTAGTCTTGGACCCAATCTATTTCTTCCTTAACCTTGCCATATATATATATATATACTAATGGGTTCATATATAGTTCTTGACCACACGTAGCCTAATCTATGGATTAGACCATTTGATGGATTCTCATCCACACGAAGACAAGTACCTGGGTGTACTCTATTAGACATGTCTAGAGTAATAAAGATTGGGGTTATCAGTGCCAGGTTATGTGAGCACGTGCAGGGGAGTATCGGCAAAGATGTGTAGTGCGCAATGATGCCATGGGTGCCACTATGCCAATGTTGAGTGCCACATAGTGCCAACTGAGTGCCACTTTTTTTCAGAGCCTTTTTCTAGCTCCTTCCCCTAGAGCTAGAATCAGCCTAATATGGCGTGTTCTCCCCTAGGTTTATAAGGTTATGAGGATTCGATTGTGTATATTACAAGTTGCTAGATGCTTCCTACTATGAGTTAGTCTTTTTTTCTAACACTTAACCACACATGCTACACTCAGAACACTTATCTTCCATTCACTTATGACAAACTTTATACACACTTATGACACTTACATTAAACCAATATACACTTACACTCACACCCCACACACAGATACCTTACACTTACACTCACACACTGATTTACTTACTCAACTTTGATGCCCTCAACTTTGATGCCTCAACTTGAGCCCCAGCATAACATGCCTTCAGCATGATGCTCCTATCTATCGCACTATCTTGAACGCTCATTATAATATACTCTTATCTGTCTCGGATGACTCTCTTTGATACCATCTTATGATGATTCATCTTTGATGAAAATCACCTTTGCTGAGCTCATCTCTGCGCCAATCATTAGTAACAAGAGTTAATTATACATGTCTTGTCCCTCGCTTTTCATAATTGGAAACACCAGGCGCCGCATGCGCCTCCGCGCAAAGACAACCAGCCCCGCACCCGCAGTTGCGACCCGCCGCGTCCCTGCCCGCCGCGTCCCGCCCGCCGCGTTCCCGCCCGCCGGCAGTGCGCCCGCAGGCGCAATATTTTCCGCTTCCGCCCGCCGCTTGCTCTAGGCGGATCATCCGCAATGTCAGCATATAATTCTGCTGGTGAATGAAAAAATATATATTACTTGTAATGTCATTGATTTTTATTTCTACTTAAACATTCAAAGAATTTCTTTTCATAAATATTTACTATGAGTCATTCATTTTTTTTAACACCTTATAACTTTTTATTAAAAACAATTTCGCGAACCTAAAACTGTAACTCATTAAAGACCTATTATTTAACACATTTATATTTATTAAAACATTATTTATTTACTTTAAACTTTTATACTTAATACTTTTTAATTTACTAAATTTATTAAAAATTGTATGTAAGAAGAAAAAAATTCCAAAGGTTCACTGATATATAAATCATATATATTTTTACCAGCGAAAGATACGAAATTTTATTTAAATAATCGATGTAACCTCTACTTCACCTATAAAAGCTCTTTAGTAAATCAGTAAAATCAATAGAGGGTGTATCTGACCTAACACCAGGGTATTTAGTAATGGGCTTTGTTTTTACGCTTACTGCTTGTAACTCGATGCTTTTTACTGCTTTGTCACTCATGTTTACTGCTTAACTCATATGTTTTACTGCTGTAACTCAAATATTATTTAACATTACATACCTTAAAGCAGTAAATTCAGTAAATCAATAGAGGTGTGTGACTTAGCAACATAGGGCTTAGTATGCTGTTGTTTTACTGCTTTATGCTTTAACTCATGTGTTACTGCTTTAACTCATATGTTTACTGCTTTAATTCTATATTTATAACATTAACATAGTAAAAACCAGTAAAATCAGTAAATCAATAGAGCGGTGACCTAACACCAAGGGTGGGATTAGTCAGACTTTTGTTGTTACTGCTTATGCTTTTAACTTTCTGCTATTACTGCTTTAACTTTCGCCTTTTAGCTTGCTTTAACTTCTGCAATTATCGACTAATAAAAATTTAACTTACATAATAAATTTATTAAACATTATGTGATTTTTATTTTGTTTTAATACTTTTAATTATTTTTATTAATTATTATTTTTATATATGATATTATTTATTTTTATTATTATTTATTAATTATTTTTTATATATTTATTATTATTACTTTTATTATATTTATTATCTTATTTTTATATTATTATTATATATGACTCTTAGTTTATTACTTCATGTACTCATATATTGTTATTAATTATTTAGAACTAACACATTCACTTAATGACACTTATACACCATTTTCACATATTGACACTTTACATCACATACACTTATGGCCACTTACATTTACCCATAGACACTTTTAACATTTACACTTATACCACACGCGGTCACACACACTACACAACACACACACACATCACACACACCAACACATCACACACACTTAATCAACCTATATACACACATTCACTATGACATACTTATACACACATCACTATAGACTACTTAACATTAGCCATAGACATACGTTATACATTTACACTTAGACACACACACACACGTTACTACACACACACACAACCACTCACACTACACAGATTTACTTACACCACACACAGATTTACTTACACTCAACACAGATCTTACACACGCTCAGATTTGTCTATCAATTCGTCATAATTTTATTAAAACATTTATGTTTTATAACTTCTTTTGTTGCTTTAGTATTAATCATTCTATTAATATAACTAAAAATTCAAGTTCTTAAAACTTCTATAATAAATCAAGCATTATTCATGAACAAATAAATAATTATTTATTAACTATTAATATTATTAAAACCTTTTTTTTTTTTGTGTTTATTTTATTTTATAAATTTATATTATTTAACTAATTGATCTAAAGTTTATTGTAAAAATTATAAAAAAAAAAACTTTAAAAAGAAATAAATTTTATATGAAATATATATTACAAAAAACTATAATATTATCTTATACCGCTTACTCTGTCAGTGAATCTCGAAATTATATAAAATTCAATCATTCTAAGGTACACAGGTCAGCCTCTCTCTCTAGCCATCGCCCTCAATTATCACCCAAGCATTAATGCCTACATTTTAAATAAAACTTTCTACTTAATACCTATTTACTTGTCCTTATGACTCATTCTATATTCATGCCATGTATACTAAGCTTTATCTTCATATATAAACATATACTCCAATCTTCTTTCTCCTTCTGCAGTTCTGCATACATTTAAAGTGTGTAGTACATTCTTTACGTTACTTATACATTTAAAATTTTTCTTTGTACAACTTTATTATATCGCAGTTTATAATCATTTATTATTATTCGCTCGATTGTGATATACATTTCTTCCTCTAATATTCCAAATGTTTTTCTCATAATAACTACATATCTGGGATATTTTTCTTTTATAAGTCTTAATGATCATTATCTATGAATACTACAAATTGTATCAATTCCATCATCGTTAGCAAAAGTAGACTTTCTTTAACCCTGCACTCCTTTTTATTATGTTTTATATTCCTCTATGAAGTTTTATTCTGTTTTGAAAAGTAATTTCTCAGCTCGAATGTGATCGGAATAATAATTCATGGATCGCATATTGCCAAATTAAAGAGAAAAAAATAATAACAAAGCTAAGCTTACTCCTCCTTTTTGTATTTCTGCTTTGTTCATTTTGGTGCTCGACATTTTTTTATATATTTTATGCTTCCTCTTTTACTGTTCTAATTTTGCTTTGCTCCCTGGAGTCTGGTAACTTAGCATTATAGCTCATCATTCGGTTAAAAGATTGATGAGGATAAGCCGATGTTTGTCGAATATAATCCTATGGATGATTAAGCCTTTAATACCAGGTCAAAAGGTAATTTCTGTAGAGACTGCAAGAATCGAGAATCAATGTATTATTATTTTATAAATTATATTGTCGAAGCTGAACAATGCTGAGGATAATCGTGTTAGATCCTTTAATATAAGGTTAAATGTGCAAAATGTTTACGGCTTTCTGTTGTGTGGCCTTGAGTATACTCATTTTCCTATCTCATAGTTGTGCCTCAAATGCAAGATGTGAGATGTCATGTCGGAGAACTCAGCTATGTTTATTCAGCTTTTTTGGTCTTATATAGTCGGATGTGTAAAAAAACAATTATGATTTATATTTAATCAACTGTATCTATTGATAGTGCAATTGATTAATGCGCGTGTATCAGTATATATTGATAAATTTTGAGATGTTTGTTTTATCACATATAGACTCTCATTTACTCAATACAATTACTCTTTTGGCTCTTAGGTGTGAGTGCTCAACAAGTTCTCTGGTTTATGTATTAAAAGTGTATTTCTATATATCTTAAAATCATGTGTTTTAAGAACTTTCCCGTTAAGATGGTTCTGTAAATGACTGCAATTAGATAGAGAAAGATCTGAAAAATAAGGATGGTGTGGAAGTTTTTCTAAGCACTTAGTTGGGATCTTCAATTTTCTCATATGTGATATATGGGTTATGCATTTTCCTGAATAGTCCTTGTTTATGACCAAAGCAAACCTCCTTACTTTCAAAGCTGTGTTGAAGTGCTTTGACCCTTTAACTGCTGACAATAAATTTCTGTTATACTTGTTACATTGCCTTAGTAATCCTAAGTAGGTTACCCCAGAACAATCCTAATTAACATCTAATTTAACATTCTCATAGTTCATAATCAGTTTGGTAAGTATTGTAATATTATGTATAGATATGAGAAATATATGAACGTATATAAGTATTGATTGATACACTTTACTATGGATTTGGATTTCTACATTTCAGGCCTACGCAGATGAATTAATATTGTTAGAGGTATCGTAAAGGCGCATGTTTTAATACTAGAGAAGAAGACATATGTGTAATCTAATTACGTAAACCGTAATTCATTACATGTTAATACTAAGAATATTACACATTTAGAAAACCTATAGTATATGTACGTATGATATCTGATCGTATTCGATACTACCGGTTATCATCGTACGTACTTATTACCTAGTTTACTATATATTATATCAGTACGGATATTTCATTTATCTACTTAGAAAACAATGGCAAGAAAGTTTTTATGCAGGTGACCCAGAATGTATAAAATTAATACTCATATGATATATATCTGTATATATATAGAGCGGAATCATATTTACGTATTGGCTGTAGACTGAGCTCATATAGCTATTACTGAGACTACTGTAACTAGTCAACACAATCTCAACAACGACATGAGTGCGCATATTTTGACTCAAAGATTGTTAGAGAATTTTTAATAATAAAATATAATATCTAATAAATACATTGTGTAAAATGTATATAGTGGATAAGTGTATAATATTAATAATATCTCCGTATTTACTATTTAATGTGAACTAGCTTTTATTTCATAATCTTGCTATATATATTTAATTTAAAGAAGAAAATTTTAGAGTCCATTTATATAATATATGGTTCGATATAATAATATATATATTATATATATTATATATATATATATAATCATATTATAATATATATATATATATAATATTATATATATATATATATATATAGTACTAATATATTTATATATATATACTATATATATATATATATATATATATATATATATCAATGTGTATTTATATATATCTATATTATATATATTAATATATATATATAATATTACTATGTATAGAATATTCTAGTATATTAATAAATTCTAATATATATTATAGTAAAATTTTTTATTATCCTTATATTTATTTTTACTTATCTTAATAAATATTAATTACTAATTGTATGTTAAGTGGTTTTAAATAAACGAGCCTCCCGAGGTTCAGGATATCGAAATAACATGTTTTTACTATACGATAAAACCAAAATAAAAGTACGAGGATATAAAATACATTCATATCGATCCAATTCATCAATACTCGAGGTCTAATATAGAGATTAAGTGTATTTACTCCGCCATCACATAAGAAAGGTAAACTTTTCCTTTACTTACCTGATTATAAAGGATCTTTACGTAATCCAGCATGTATTCTAGATATTGAAATACATTTAATATATATAAAATAATTATAACATTGACTTCTCGATTTCTGGTATCTATATACTGGAACTACCGATTTTGACTGGTATTATAGGCTTTCAAAATATAATACCTGGCTTTCTTATATTTCATAATTTTTACCTAATAATTAAGGACTATAAATTTTTAAAGGTGATATTATTTACATACCATAACGTTAGTATTAGTTTTAGATACTAACTTTATGCAAAATTTAATTCCAGTTGTATAATATATTTCAGTAATCATTTAAATTAGGCTTAATTCGCCCCGGGATACAAAAAGGCATATCCTAAATTTAGGGCTTGTCTTTCTAGTTTAGTTTATTTCGTAATATTATTAATATTATCAGGAGAGAATGCTGAGTTTTCAGTTTTTCGCGTCGAATCTAGTGCAAGGTATAGATGTGTGCAGTGAGTGTTAGTTTGTAAGTTTTCTCGTTGGATGAATGGATTGTCGAAATTTGTTCTCACTAGATATTAAGACATATCACTAATAAAGATGAGACTACCAATGACGTTACTTTGATATTACATTTGTGTAGCTATGCTTAACGTCCCCTTAAGCTTACTCAAGAAATGGCGATCCAAGAGTGTAAAGGGGTTAATTGTCCTTTTTAAAATAGGAGATAAACTTAATAAGATTTTAGATTTAAGAGGGATAGAATGTCGTGAGTATGATCTCAGACGAAGAGAGAAGAGCAGATGGATTAAGATTTTGTTGCAGTAACCTTTTTGGTAAGGTGAGAAAAGAGAACTACGCAGAAAACATGAGTGGATAGGAAAGCAGAAGTAAAGTCAATACCATTTACGTGGCATAGCTGGTGTAGAGGGGTGCTAGAGGCTGACCAAACTGATTTGGCCGAAGTTTTAAGTTTTATAAAATGGATGCGGCTGATAGAAATAGTGTATATGATTTTATAAAAGTAGTTTTAAATGAAAATCAAGCATTGATTTATTTTTGAAGAAGTAATAACGGTTAATTATAATTTCTTTGTTCAAAGAGTAATGATTGATTTATTATAGAGTTTTAAGAAACTTTGAACTAATTTTATTCATATTGACAATGAGTAAGTATAAATTTACGTGGTTAAATTAACATAAAACTGTCATTGTACATGCAACTGTATACGAGTGCTATATGCGTAGTAAGATCTGCAGAGTGTGTAAAGTAAATCTGATGTGTGAGTGTAAGTGAAATTCGCGTGAATGTAAGATTAAATCTTGGAGAATGTGTAGCTGCTTTATCAACGTTTAATAAAAGCAGATGAGTAATGGGCTTCAAAGTGTAAATGTAAGTGTTCAAGTTAGGATAGATCTACAGAAAGAAGTGCTCAAGTGAAAATGTGTGTATAAGTGTCAGATTAGGTGAATGCTGAAACGCTGGTGTAGATGAAGTGTGTGTGTGTGGAATAGGATGCTGAACACGCGTGGATCGTGATAGATAGTAGAATGTAAGTGGTCTGAATGAAGAGGTTAAATGTAGGTGAGCATAGTGCAATGTGATGTATAAGTGTCATAGTGAGTAGGTGTATAAGTGTGATAGTGAAATGTGAGTTTTGCTAAATAATAATAACAATGAGGTAAACAAAGATAGACACTACAGTATAATATGAAAAATAAAAATAAAATAATAAAAAATAATTAAAATAATCAAAAATAAAATAGATAAAAAGATAAATGAAGAATAAAGACTAATTACCAGAATAAAGACTAAAACCCGATTAAAGACAGAATAAAAACAATGTCCAAAATGTGAGAAAAGCTTTTTCTATAAATTGTTAGGAAATAGCTTTGATGATAGCTTTAATTTCAGTAAGCAGTAAAACAAAAGCATACTATCCCCCCTTGGTGTTAGGTCACACCTCTAATTGATTTACTGATTTTACTGCCTTTAAGATAAGGAATGTATCCATATATGAAGCTAAAGCAGTTTACAAATATTTGATTTAAGCCTTAAAAAATGAGATTAAAGCAGTAAAGCAGTAAACAAAAGGGACAGTACTAAGCCCATATGTTTTTGCGTAGGTCACACCTGCTAATTGAGATTTACTGAGGTATATCAATGCTTTAAGGTATGTTAATGTCAATGGCAAATATATCGACTGAACAAATGAAACATATGAGTTAAAGCGAAGGTAAAACCATGAGTTAAGCAAGGTAAACATGAGTTAGAAGCAGTATAAAGCGAGTAAAACAAAAGCATACTAAATGAGACCACCTGGTGTTTAAGGTCAACACCTCTATTACGAGAGTTTACTGATTTACTGTTTAAGATGGAATGATTAATGTTGTTTTATAAGATTACGATGTACAGCATTAGAGCTGTTAAAATAAATGATTAGGTAATATACGAGAACACTTCCTGGATTGTTTTTCTAAGCTTACACTACAATTTTTAAAAAATATTATAAAGTAGAAAATGATTGAAGGAGTAAAAAGATAGAGGTAAGAGGAAATTCCATGTATAAAATTGCCGTTTAATTAGAGTGTTGAGAAGTTAAGTAAGGCTAGTAAATGTTAATGGAGGTCTTAGATGTACAGAGAGAGACGAAAGAAGAGATATTGTAGTAAAGAGAAGAGATAAGAGAGAAGGAAAGGAGGAGTGTCCTTTGTAAGTGATAGAATAGAGAGTGATGCAGAAGAGAGAAGAAGATTGAAGAATTTGAAGGGAATGAGTTAGAGTACCAATTTGAGAGTTGTTAAATGATGAGAATGTACTCGGATACTCAGGTGTTCATGTGATTATGATTTAAATGATTAATGTGAACATTTCCCGCGCAAAATAGGAAGTATTGGCGCGAATAGAAGTAACATGTCTTACTAGAGGCAAGCGTATGCAGCAGACGACACACAAGAAGTGGCATGGAGGGAATTAAATAAGAATCAACGGAGAAGAAAATTACACAAATGGGATCTGGGTGTACGCGGCGAGGCTGTTGTTGCGGTTTTATAGATGATTGTAGAAAGAGTACGATCTGGATGGGCGTGGCTAGTAGTGATCACTATAAATTTATCGCTAGGTATTACGACGATCTGTCACGAGCCGAGAGCTGTTGCTAGTTGATGATGTTCTAGTTCTATTATGTACATGTGGTGTGTCTGCTGTATAAAGAGTTAAGGCGCTATAAATGCTCATGAGTCACAGCTACCTGCTTGTTACCAATTGTAAATGTAACTAGGGAAACTCTAATTAATATTAACTTCTGTTACTAATGAATAATATAGTATTATATTGGCTATAGAGATGGTCAATCAAAGCATGGTCAATCAATAAGATGAATCATCTATATATAGAGTGGTATCAAATGATAACAGTCATCATAGTATAATGATGATACATCAATAATAAGATTAAACCTTACATAATGATATGTGTAGGCATCATATGCTGTAGGCATATTATTGCTGGTGTATAGGCTCATCAAAGATTAGGCATCAAAGTTATGTAAGGCATATACAAAGTAATATATAGAGACTCATATACAATAAATAATCGTATAGTGTGTGAATGAGTTGGTGGGTAAGTGTAGCTGTAATCATAGATGTATATATTATATATATATTATATATAATAGTGGGTGTGAGTGATGTATAGATCTAGATATATGATTTAATTTTGTATAGTGTACATAGTGATGTTATTGAAGTGTGTCATATGATATGTGGTATAAGGTTCGTAGTGTACTTATGGTGTGTAATATAGAGTGTAGGATAAGACTAACTATAGTAGGAGCATCCTAGCACTTTTTTATATATATATATATAGTACCTACTAATTAGAATACCTCATAACTTTATAACACTAGGGGTACTGACATATCTCATAATGTTAGTGGCATATTACTAGGTCAGGGAGAGGCTATAGAAAAGGCTTTAGAAAAAAGTATGCTATATATAAATATATTAGGCCACTCCAGTTATATGGCACTATTAGTCATACTTCACGTGTCATCATATGAATGCACTTCTACATTAAGCACTCATTTAGGCAACTCACTTGGCGCAACTTCATTGGGCCACCTCATTGGGCACTCATTATAGCGCACGTCACCTGGCTCTTCACCTGCGCTACTACAGCTAATACTCACTAGAACACTAATATAGAACATCCCTAGTATATATATATATATAATAGGTACTTCTATATCGGTTTGAATTGGGTATAACCATACAAAATGACCATACAATAGTTTATAGCGTGGGTCTCAATAAATTGCCCTTTATGAGTAATATAATATGGCTAGTATTATAAGGTTAAGTAACGATATAATATTCTACTATAGGTCTTAAAACAAGTGGATTCATAGATATACTCATAAATAGGGCTATAAGTCCCTTAAATGGTGATATATATATACAACAGGACAAAGACGATTATACTACTATATGGGTCAATATAATTGACCCATATGTAGAATATATGGGCATTAGGTAAATATTTATAAAAGAATGACAAAAAAGGTAAAGACATCTAAAAAAGTAGAGGCTAAGCTACCTCACTATAGGTTTACGTCATATATGGTCATTTACTATGCATAGCATAAAAATGACCTACAATATGGATAAGTACCATAAGGGTTTGTATACTCTGATAAATTACCGGTGTAGTAGGCATAAATATAATACATATGACTCTCATAGGTAAGACTCATAAATGGATATATATGATATAAGCCAATATACATATATATATTACTCAGTTGAGCCTAATATATTCTGACCCACGGTATATACTATAAATGAGATCCCAAAATAATATTACCGTGAATAGACAGCACTGCTTTAGTTTTCAAAAAGTGGGACGCTTAATGTTGATGATCAAAGGTTGATCATCCGGCTTCTTAATGTTTGTTGTCGAAAATTAGGGTTTGGCCAAAATTGACCCATGGTGCCACGATTCCATTAAAAAGGTTAAAGAATCAACTACTTAAATAAATTAACCTGTTGAATCAGGCTCCAAGATTCAAATAGAGAAACTTTAATGTGGAGACCGTATAAAACATAGACGAGTGCTATGTGCCCTAAGATTAACTATTACCTTGATGTTGAGTATATTTTTTACTGACAATTAGTTGAATTGACCTATAGAGAATGAGACTGCAAAGCGAAGTAAGTGTTACAGATGATCTACTCATAGGTATAGCATCTCTATAATCAATTTAGCTAAAGACTCATCAAATTAAATGGGCTAACCCCATAGACTGGAATAGAATAAAAGTATCCGAATGTTGAGGCAAAAATACCCACAACCGTCTTACAAATAAAATATTATTAGTTTTACCTGAGCTAATGTCTTATACCAGCGTGGCTGATCAATCAGGTACCAGTATGTTGTATGATAACTGCTGTACATGACACTATCCTTGTTGCTGCGGCGGCTTCAACGAGATTAACAACTCAACTATAAATTCTGTAAGCTCATGACCAAACAATTATAGGAGTGGTTGACATGAAAAATATAGGGAGTGGAGTCAACACACTGCATTTAATTTTAAATATAGAGAAAAAATTTTAAATATAAATATTTGTGTCTACGATCATGTCTGTTAGGGTTCTCAAAAAGAATTAGGGTTCTCGGTCAAATATAATATTAAGAATTTACAAAGTATCTCTAAACATTTACAATAGCGCGATATCTCATAAATCGGCGACTTTACCTCAATAAAGCGGCGACAGTAGGGCCAATATAGGCGCTCACATCGATTTCGCAGGACCCATACAACATATATCACCGAGTATAGAGGGAGCCCTCCAATGAAGGTATGAGACGCGTGCTGCTCTAGAGTGCGAAGTTGTGGGTGGTGCCCGCTCTCGAATCAAGGTCGGCCAAATCATAACAGGTACCAGCTCTTACTGGTAATGACATTCACGCTCTGAGCTCCATTACATATCCAGAGTTCGTCGTGCACAGTGCTCAACATCACTTGTCTCCTCCTATATTTTTCATGTGTTTCGGGTGTGGAATGCACCCCTCCCTTCTCCCTATCCTACATTACACTCCTACTTAATATATTCAATTTATAATACCATGAATAAAGTAAACTTAATCAATAAATCGAGTAAAGATAATTAAGTACATATTATAATATATAATTAATTAGCTAACAACTCTAAATAAACCATATAATATAACTAACTCATGCCTTATAGACATACTACATACTAATAGGAGATAAACAAAACAATAAATCCAATAAAAACAAATAATGTAAAAAAAGAAAAAAGAGACAGAAAATAGAAATAAAAGATCTATAAAAAAGAAATGTATATAATTATAATTGATAATGTAGGAGTCAGATTAGTACATACATAGATATATTGATATCTCAATCCAAAATTATTAATAATATAACCAAATAATAATAATAATCGAATTCATTTAAATCGGCTTATTAAAAGTTATTATTTTATTTATTATTCCTGCGAAAGGTAATTTGTATTACATAACTTAATAAATAAAACTTCAATCATAATTCTATGTTCAATGATTTAGACATTATAAATAATAATTAATAATAATACTTAATCTTATTTAAAAGGCTGACTTAAAATATTTGAATTATAATTAATAATAATAATTAATAATTATAGTGTTTGATACAAATTAATCCATAAATTTATCCACAAATCGCTAAATTTATTGATTAATTCCATCATTAACTCATGATGAAAATAAATCAATATAGATCATAATAATAATACATATTATGAATAATCATATATAGTCTTGTGAGATTTCCGACTTGCAACTGCTACAGGTTTTTGATGTTTTAAATAATATAGAGCTAATAATTGATACAGGTTCAGAGCTCAATATATTGCAAGCTGATAACATTGCAAAGAGGAAACCCCTTATAGGTCACATGCTAATGGCTAATAATACAAAAATTGATATATATGAAATAAAAACTATTGAATTTGATATAAATTTTGGCAGGAATTATGTTGATAAATTTTATGTTAGTGATTTAAATATTAATATTGTGGGGCTTCCATTTTTAAAGCGTTTTGAGCTGGATATATATTTTCAACGTGATATTTTGATAGATCCCCTAACTAATCAGAATATAAAATTAATTAGAAATATAAATTTTAAAAATAAATGTGTGCATGAAATTTCTAAGGACAACCTGTCCTCTTCTAAATCTCTCTCCTCTTTCCATGTGCCTAATAGTTCTCTATTCTTTAATACTGTGTTATTGAAATATAAAGATTTGTTCCTCAATCCGTATATGACAGAAAATAATTATATAAAGAGGAAATAAAGTAACAAATTGGAGAAAATTTTTGAAAAATATAAAGGTAAAATCAGTAGCATGAGAATAGCATTAATAAACAAAGAAGGTCAGGTAACTACAAATGAAGAGCAATCAGTAATATCTGAAAGGGTCTTGATAGAATTAGCTAATACCTATCCTTATAAAGCAAATATAAAAGGACCTCCTACAGCCATGAGACCCCGAAGAATCCCTCATAAATTATATTCTCAAACTAGAGCTGAATTTAATAATTTAATTGCAACAGGGGTATTGAAAAGAACTAACTCCCCCTGGGCATTTCCTGTGTCTGTTCTTGAAAAGAGTAATAATCAAGTAAGATTAATTTCAGACTTCAGAGAATTAAACAAGAGGTCTGAACAAGATCCTTATGGACTGCAAACCTTGCAAGATGCAATATTCACATTGCAAAGTTGCAAATATTTCAGTAAACTTGACCTTTGTACTACACCTCCCATTGGATAAGAGAGTGTAAATTATTAACATACCAGTAATGTGGGGAATTACAGTTAACTTGTTGCTATGTTGGATTTTTAAGTTCATTTATCTTTCAGAGATTTATTGATATTTTCCGTCATTAATATACACGTTTTATGACGTATTCTCACCTACTAGCAGAGAAGAACAAAATTGTCCTTAAAAGTCTTTGAAGCGACTCACTATTTTATTTTCAGCTGACTCCAGCAAATGCACAAGATTAAGTGAGAAGAGAGTTATTTGGGGATCCTATAAATGTCAGAGGTGTCTGACCAATTATGTAAAATCAAGAGTTTGAGATTGAAAGCCTAACATTAGGAATTAAAGCCTTTTTGGAAGGATTGGATTTTACCCAGAACTGTGGCGAATCCGAAAGGGCAAAACATTTCACAGGTGGCCGGTGAAATGACGAGTGTGGAGTTCTAGCCTCTTCTCAATGTAGGTGAACTCCGGAGGTGACTCTTGGCTACTCGTGGCACTATCGTGTGTTTCGCTCAATATCTGGTATCGGATGCGTTTAGGCCGCAGCCATGACATGGTCACCACTTCTTGAACCCTCGTGTTCCAAGTCAAGAAGCAATGTAGGAGGAAAACACGAAGCACCAGTACCCAGAAAGGAGAAGAAGCGGGAGGGGAATGACCTAACATACCCTGGGTTACGTAGGGAACCAGGAGAAAGATGAGCGAAACGTAATGGACCGAAAGAGATTGCAAATGTGGGGTAAGAGTTTTCGCGATGATATACTTTAATTTAGGAATTGATTTACCATAGGGCTACTGCCTTGGAATTACGGTTTACCATAGCAGAGGAAAGGAGGTGCCGATCTGTCTCCGCAGAGACAATAGGATGCTTTTCGTTTTTTTTCTTTGATTGACAACAAGCAAGGATCTCACTTTAGGACTAAATACTCGGGAAGGCGAAAGGATGGAGAATAGACACATAGAATTGCGGGAATCATGCGGAGGGCAGCATGTTGAGAAGCCAAAGCTGATTACTTGTTGCACTATGAAAAAGGAGGCTTCTTATTTACTTTCTACAGATAAGGATCTACTGCAGGGAAATCTTTCACTTAAATTACATTATGTTCACATGACTTCTCCATTACTCATCACATATTTTTCGCCGTTACCTATAGAGTGGCCCCCCGTGACTTGTACTATGGCAGCATGTACTGTCTCCAATCTATTTCACTAAGGTTGATTACTCCAATTTGTTTTTATTCGAACCTTGAATTGGGGGGAAACAAGGGCATTTAGGTCACAAGGAAATATCAAACATAATATAATATTAAATAATATAAATAATATAAATATATATTAATATTTTATAATATAACAATATAATAATCATTAATATGCCCTTTGAGGATTATTCCCAACAGGTTGTATGCTTAGCAGATAATCATCGCCCTCCCGTCTACAGTATAGTTACGAGGGAAACCGTATTCAAGAGGCTAGTCAATGGAATGTAGCTGCCAGAAAGCTTTTGAATTGGGACCTACCAAGAAATCGGACCAATAAATCATACATGAATGATGTAGCAATTGCAAGCACAATATTGACAGATTTGAGACGAGGAAGTCTTCCTATTGATTTTACAGCTTATTTTCTCCCACTGAACGTACTATGATTAGTACAAATTAAATTGATTGTGTGCTTTATCCCAGTTCTTGAAAAATGTATGGTTATCTGGTTTAGCTGGATGAAATTAACTATCTTATTGCAAAGAGAGAGTTGAGTCAACAAATATAAACAGTCAATGATTTTCAAAATCAAAATGTTGAGGGAGGTACGCAGTTAATTTTCTTCGTCATTAATGTAGGAATGGGAAATATATATAAAAGATCACACTTGCTGAAATTATACTGTTTTGCACCCGATATTTCCACAAAGACATTTGCAATATCAACGTAACCGACAGAAGAAAGGAGCGGACATCAACAAGAATCTCTCAGCCAATGACAGTGCAGCCGATCAGAAAAGAGACAGGATTGGTTCCAAATAAGTGCTTAGCCATCAGAGCGGGACAGAAATATGAAATTGCAGATTGAGCACAGATATCTTAAAAACATTTGTCATGTAGCCTTTTTCTTCTGAACTGAAAGGGGTGGTCGAGAGCGAATGTGAAAGATGCGACCAGAGTCAATCACCAAACTTCAAGAAAGGAGTAGATGCAGTGCCATTTAAAACATTGGGTTCCACTTTCCCAAATTGCTTTCATTCTGAGCGGAAGTTGTAGATTGTAGATAAACAAAATTCTGCATTAGTAAGAGCGATTTCGCTGTTTTAGAATAATTTGTTAAAAAAAATGCCAAACAAAAAAACCAATACGAAGATGTTTGTAGAAGAAGATCATGCGGAAATTCAAATTTAGTCAGTAACAAATGTTGAAATTATATTAAAAAAAAGGGGGTTATTTTTCTAAGAATAAATTCAAAGAACTTAGTCATAAAGACAAAGAGATAAATAAATGAAACTTAAGTAGTTAAATCAATCGTTCAATTGCGCCCAAACAAATTTTTGGTTACAAGAGAAAAGAAATACAACTATATGTTGATTATGTTAATTGTGAAGAATAGTGTACCTGAAGAAATATCGATGAAGGTTATAAGAATGATTCACTTCAAGTCATTAGAAATAAACTTGGTGCTACTTACTTGCCAGTAAAAAGTGGACTTTGGTCGTTAAAGCATGGATAAGGTGAAAAATATCGTCACGAATGTGACCATGTTTGAGCAAGTGGGGAGAAAATAAATCATTATGGTAATACCAGCGTACAGTAAGTTACAAGTTTGACATGAATGTAGAAATCGGTGAAAAGATTAACCTGTATGGTTATATAAGTACTGTTTACCCTCGTTGTAGGTTCTTCTTTACATATGGGATTTCCTTGAAAGAGTATAACTAAAGGAAGCGTATTTAAAGTTTGTCACTGAGATTGTCGCTGCGGCCAGTGCGGATCCACTTGGTCACAGATAAGGGAGTTAAATTTATTTATTTATTTGAGGTAGTTCTGTTGTCGGATGCTAAGACTGTATACCATACGCGAAGGTAACATCCCAGGAATGCCAAGGCAGCAGGTCTTTTATAACACCTATTGATTGTTTTAGAGCATGTTTAATCGACTGAGCATGAAAACCACCAATGGTTAGACGTCCTCCCTTTTTCTCATTTGCACTTCTATAGGCACTATCTCAGAAAGCGGCTTTCCCATTAAGATTCATATGTCAGAATATCTATGATACCAGGGGGTTTCTGAATAACGAAGTGCCAGATAGGCAATGACATGTTATGATATTACATAGAAACTGCTGGATGATGATGAGCTAAACCCACCCGGCAAAAGAAACCAATTACGGTAGAAACATCTTTCCCTACCAAAGTTTGAAAGAGTTGTGCAAATAATTTATGGTTAAAAATACAGTTTAAATGTCAGTAAAATTGATGTTTAATTAAATATAATTAAAATAACAAATAACAATGCTCATTTGATCAAAGGTGACAAAGTAGTAGTTGAAAATCTCAGAAATGTGAAAATTTTCATAAGCCTTTTACTTCTCACCGAGAAAAGGAATAAAAATGATAATGAATGAAAAAAGGAATAAGAAATAATAGAGGATTTCTCTTAAGAAATGTTGGGATATAATATTGATATTTTCAGTATTTAAAAGTTTTTATGTTGTGTTTATTTAATTATATTTAGTTCTTTTTGAGCCATGGTCATTCCTTCTGTCTTGATTCCTCTTCTTTGGATTTATTTTTGCTAGTCTTCGTAGAACATGATTTGATGAGGGATAACATGATTCCAGTTGTTTAAGGATGGGAGTCGGAGTAGGAGTCGGAGTCGGGAGTCGAGCGTTTTCAGGTGTAAGAGTCGGGGTCGGAGTCGGGAGTCGATTTTCAAAAAGTTGGGAGTCAGAGTCGGGAGTCTGATTTAAAAGAACCGAATCCTTTGTCCTTAAACCTAATCTAACTTTTACACAAAATTTTGGAGACTAAAGGGTTTATTATAAGACGTATTTTTTTTATTTTATTTGTTTTGTTGCAATTTAAGTTGTTTATTTTTTTAAACTGTTGTATATTGAAACATATAAACTAATTATAAAATAACATGTACTTGACTTCTTGTGTATTGTGCATTAACGAATTAACAAGCAAAGCCGATTGTATTAATAATAGTAAAAATTTAAGTCACAAATTATTACATAAACTGATTTAATATAGTCACACCAATAATAAGGAGAGTTGCAATAGCTAAAGAATCGATAGTTACCTATACTTTATGTACAAACTGTGCTGGCGCTTTCGTTGTGGTTGTGTCAGCATTTCAAATATTTCGACTGAATTGCCGTGAATTTCTATTATTTTTTAATTTTGGTGTGTAGACACGCGATATATATCTATTACCCACAACCAGTAATTAACTGGTAGATAATTTATTAAATTAATTAATCAGTTTGTAACACGAAAGATAAATACGTGATAAAACAAATAAATTTTTTTTCTATTTAATTGAAGTTTATAGTTTCTGAGCAAATATTTTAATATTTTGACTCAGCCATCACTTATATATAATATACGTATATTATGTATTTAATATTATATATAATATATATTATATATATTAATATATATATATATTATATATATATTATATATTAATTTATATATAGTATATAATTATTATTATTCGGTGTATCTGGCACCTAGTTTGATACTCGTTGCTCTCTTCTCCCCTTCTTTCTCTCTCTCTCTCTTCTCTCTATTATTATATATATTATTATATATATTTATATATTATTATATATATATATATATAATATTTATATATATTATATATATGGTCAGCCTCTTACCCACACGGAACTGGAGCTCGGATCAAAAAAAAATTAACAGGTAGCTCTATGATACTCATAGATGTTTTAGGGTCCGAAATTAATTTTTTTTCTGACTGAACCTAACATAACCTACCTAGCTAACTTAACTAACTAAACAAATTAGACCCTGAAAAGGTAAAAAAAAAAAAATTCCATTCCGCGCCTATTTAGAAATCTATTTATTTTTATAGATGCTACCTGTTAAAAAAATTTTTTTTTGATCAGTCCTTAGTGTGGGCGTTAAGTAACTTTGTCTATATATATATATCAAAATATAATATAAAATATATATAACATTTTAAAGATTTATTTTAATGTTTTTGCTGTTTATTTATATCTTATTATATATTTGGTGCATGTTTAAAACCACCAATATCTCAATCCATATCTCACTACACGCTACAGGGGAAAAGGAAATCATTTGCTTTGGCATGTTGGTCCAATTTTAGTGCGTTAAAAAAAAAAAAAAAAAAATCTCAAAAATTACCCAATGTACAGCCGAAAAGGATCATTTTGGATCTGGTAAAATTTGGATAGGAATTTAATAAAATTAAAATAAATATATTGTTAAATTTATAGTATATGATTCAGTATTAAAAATGTATTTCTATTTTTAGTGTGCAAAGATCTCTAGTATAAGCTTCTACAAAATTACAACCTAAGATACCCAAGTGTATATACCGCACGATGGCGAGTCAGGGTCTCTCAGGCCTTGGGAACTACGACAGGCTAGGATAATTCCCCCTCCGGGAAGGGTCTCCCGACCGCTCTTTGGTTATTTGGGTGTCGCGGGGTTCCTCCGCCCTCCCTACGGGGTATGGAAAATGTCCCTCCTGTGTTCTTGGCTCGAGCCCCCTACATTGCGTGTAATACCTTTACATAAGATGTACAATATGATTTCTTTTGATTCTGAAATCGTATGGAACTTTATTATATTATATTGACACATAATCTAATTATATATATTTATATACTATATACTATATATATTATATTATATACTTGTCCTGCTCCTAAAAAATAGCCAATATTTATTTTATTTATTTTTTTTTTCTTTTCGCTACCTAATTTTACAGGATTCTAAATGACTCTTTTCGCTGTGATATTGTAGTTTTGAGATATTGATTTTTATTTTAAGTTTCCGCAAGAATATTTACCAGGATTCCAACCAATGTTTCCCTTTCCCGTGTAGCTATTGTGTTTTTGAGATATGATTGAGATATTTGTGGTTTTAAATTGATTTAATATATTCAATATATATATATTATTATTATTATATATTTATATTATTATATATATATATATATATATTTCTTATATATATTTCCTTACTTTATATTCAGAGTGTTTACGATAGGGACAAATTTGGGGATTTCTTGATGTACCATTACAGCGGTTTTTGTCTTAATAAAGTTACTGTATTTTCATTTGTGGTAAGATGGTTAGAAAGGATGCAGGGTATTTGATGTGAATATTGATGTTATGTTTCCGTAGAGTGTGACGAGTTGGTAACCCCGGAATCGTTGCAACGTAGAGTAGAACTATAGACAGGGTATTGCTGTCTCTAATTTTGGACTGGTATAGGTTGCTTGATAGGTACACTTATTATAGAGATTGGATGAATAATAAAAATATATTGTTGATAGTATTCGAGCATATTTACTCGGAACGGATAAAGGGCAATACAATATTCAAATAATGCGATCCATATACTCCTATATACTAATAACAATATTAATGCTTATACAATTATTATTTGTAAGTAATTTTTTATAATGTTGGTATACACACATCGGACTAATAATAATAACAAAGAGTGTATGAGAATAGTACAATTATAAGATATAATTAATATATTTATAAAATAATATCAATAATATAATATAATGATAATTAATAATATATAATATAATAATGATAATAAATAACAACACACAATAATAGTATAATAATATAATAATAATTAATTATATATTTATATATATATATAAGATAAAATTATAAAATTAAGTAATCATAATAAAAATAATATAATATAAAATTTATATTTAGTATAAATATTAAACTAAGCGTATAAATATTTATCTTTAGTTACTAATAAAACTGCTAAGCATAAATACAATTATAGTATTATAGTATATTACCTTTGACTAAGCGTAAAAATATTTATCTTTAGTTTAATATAATAATAATAATAATGTAAAATTAAGATACAAATATAATAATTGATGGTGTAAATTTACATATAATAGTTGACATTCACCTGAAATTTAATAAATAATATCATTATAAACTTACTTCCTTCTCTTCCAGTTCGCCTCTTAACTTTGATATGTGACCTATAAAAACCTTTTCTTGTTTTCGTAAGTTTTCTTTGAATTTCTGCTTCTCGTAATTACGTTCTCCTTTATGTAGAATTAAAGATAAATAAAATATATTAGAACATCATAAGATAAAAAAAAAGACAATCAATATCAAATTTTCACTCGTTTTACATAACATATTTTAATTGATATATAAAATTAGAGTATAATATTAATTAGCATACCTAAACTGAATTTTTTTTTTTAAAAAATTGAAGGTTAAAGCTTTATTTTTTATAAAGAAAATTAAATAAGCTTATTAATTAATACAACCATATTTTTATTTCAAAATTATTGATTAAATCATTTTTTTACTTCATATTCTGAAGTATTTTAGTATATTATTTATATTTTATGTTTATTAATGTTTTAGTACTATAAATTTATTTATTATGTATAGTATTTTAAATACATTTATAAATAGTATTTATAAATAATTTTATACTCAAAATTCATAGATATCCGCAATTGCTTTGGGCACGTTTTTTTTTTTTTTTTTTTTTTTTTTTTTTGTTTTTTTTTTTTTTTTTTTTTTTTTTTTTTTACAGTTGTTCAAACCACTCCACGCGAGATATTTCAAAGAGGGGTGTTGCCCAGTCAGACTTATACTAACGCATACCCAGATGAGACAGAGCAGGCTTTAAAGTGAGAGAGATTTAATTCAACAAGAAATACAGAAGATGAGTAGAAATTTCACGACAGATGTGCAGGAAAGAAGGAAGCACTTTTCGAGCTAGCCTGGAGTTACCAAATCTACACAAAACTCGTGTACTACGAGGATGTCGTAAGGATGGTGGTACGCGAGTGATAGTTCCCTCGAGCGTCACCGTGCAGGTACCTATAGAAAAGAGATAAGGCCCAACATCGCTTAAAAGATAAGTTCTATTTTTAATGTTTAAAGTTTTTTAAACGGTTTTTCTTTTTCTTTCAATTTTGCAAAAATATTATTACTGCGATTTTATTATGCTTAAATTCATTTCTTTGACAACTTTCGCAAAATAAGGATTAATTATGTACATTATTGAATTTGCAAAATGATCGTTTAAATTGTAATCGTTGTGACCGAGTGCACGAGTGCAGGAGTTCGCCTCACGATTATATATATATATTATATATACTTCTATTATTTATTATTTATATATATTATTTATTATTAATCATTATATATTATTTATTTATTTATATTATAGATATATTTAAATTAATATATATATATATGGTTAAATAGTTTTTAACACCAAATTATCAAGTCCCCATTTCAAATCAATGTTTAAAAATAATATTTTACTAGTAATTGAATGGTTTGACGTAATCGTTACGCCAGAAAAAAAAAATTCAACTACATGTTTCAAAAAGAAAATCGTATTAATATTTATATTTTAATTTATAATTTTAATTCTATAATTATATTTTATAATTTTATTTTATTATTTTATAATTTATAATTTTATAATTTTAATTTTGAAAGAAATTACTGAAAATTGAATAAAATTCTTTTTAATAAAATAGAATTTTTAATAATTATAATATTTTTACATTAATTAGGAGAATAATGAGAATATAATATGAGAGTAATTAGGATAGAATTAAAATAATAATAATAATAATAATAATAATAATAATAATAATAATAATAATAATAATAATAATAATAATAATAATAATAATAATAATAATAATAATAATAATAATAATAATAATAATAATAATAATAATAATAATAATAATAATAATAATAATAATAATAATAATAATAATAATAACTATCATGACTCGATTTTTTTTCCTTGAATGAAAGATTCTCAGAAATTTTTGGAAATTGCACTGCTAAACGGAGTTCCAAGAATTTATTTTTTTTAATAGTTTGACAGATTAGGAAGTTGTAAAAATTTTGAGTCGAAAATTATGATAATTTGGAGTCTATAAATTTGGAATATTATTTTCTAATTTTTCATATTATTATTATTATTATTATTATTATTATTATTATTATTATTATTATTATTATTATTATTATTATTATTATTATTATTATTATTATTATTATTATTATTATTATTATTATTATTATTATTATTATTATTATTAAACAGACATTTTTAGCATACTGAAGTTTTCAAATATATATATATATTAATATATATATATATATATATATATATATATATATATATAGAAAATATATATATAACGATAGATATATATATATTTATATATATATATAAATACAGTTTATATATATATATATATATATATATATATATATATATATATATATATATATATATATATATATATATATATATATATATATATATATATATATATATATATATATATATATATATAATATATATATATATATATATATATATAAATATATATATATATATATATATATATAGTATATATATATATATATATATAAAAATAGTGATAGTATATATATATATATATATATATATATATATATATATCATCATCATCATCATCATCATCATCATCTTCCTCCTATCCCCAGATTGGGGGTGAGGTGTGTAGCATACAGCGGAACATAAAAGCAGAAGAAGAATATGACCCCAAGTCGAAAAGAAAGCCCAACCTTATCGTGAGAACAAGGCACCTCTTGTGTTACGAGGGCGACGCAGTGGTGGAGGAATGCGAGAGGTCAATTCTCTCGAGCACCTGCCGTTGTAATACCTATAGAAAAGAGATAGGGCACCAACGTCACGTCGCAGAGAAAGAGGGTCAAGGGAGTCAGAAAGTATGGGACAGTTTATAAGCCTCTTAGCCTTAGCTTCAACTCTATCCAAAAGGAGGGTTGAACCGGAACCACCCCAAATGTGGGAACAATATTCCATACAGGGACGAATAAGACCTTTATATAACTGGAGTATCTGAGCAGAAGAAAAATTCACGCAATCTGAACAGAATTCCCAGCTTCTTTGAGACCATTTTAGCAACCGATGTGATATGAGGTCTCCAAGACAATTCACTATTTATGTTTAGTCCAAGAATGTTTATGTTGTTTACAGGTGAGACATTAGAGCCGTCGAAGGGGATAGGAAAGTTGGGAGGTGTTTTAGAGAGGGAGATATGAATATATATATATATATATATATATATATATATATATATATATATATATATATATATATATATATATATATATATATATATATATATATATATAAAGAAAATATATATATATATATATATATATATATATATATATATATATATATATATAGGACCTTAAGTAAACCATGGTCCTCAAAATAATTTAGTATTGGAAAGGTTGGTAATAATTTTTTATTTTAGGTAAAGAAAAATTAAAAATTTGATTTGCTATAAAAAGAACTTACTTTTTTTATTTTTGGAGCTTCAAATTGATTTATTTTCCAATTCATTTTATTTAATTTTTTAGTTTATATATATATATATATATATCTCTCTCTCTCATTCTATATATATATAT
>JABUQX010025097.1:35000-37201 GCA_015478945.1 Trachelipus rathkii | reverse complement strand
ATAATATTCATCCTTACATAGTCCATTAGCCTGTCTTTCTTCATTGTTTTCTTAGCCCAGTCTTTACTCTTCGCAGAGTGCTGAAAGACCCTTCAATGGTACTTGTTGAACAAGGTAGCCCCCAACCCGCATTGCAATTAATAGACAAGGTTTTTGATTTGAGGAAAAAAGGGGTGGTCGGATTCTTTATTACTTCAGTAGTTCCAAGTTCTTCAACTTTTGCTTATCCATTTTTTTATCCAGCCACAAGGTATACCATAAGTCAGTTTCGGTAGGAATTTTATTGACCTCAATATCATAAAACTCTGAAAAACATTTTACTTTCTCACGCAAACTGCCTACGGGAGCGCCTAACATAAGAAATGCATGCAAATGGAAAAAGATAAAATTGCTCTGGCACGGTTGTTTTCGAAAAATCTAGTCTCCTAAAGAGGATGAAAGTGAGTCAAGATAAGGCACAAGTACAGAAAGCTTCCAATATTCAGCAGAAGTTTCAGACATGAGCATGATTTGCTATGTTGTTGAGATTTTTTTTGTTTTTTTTTTTAAAACCTTTTTTTTTTTTTTTTTTTTTTCCTATGGATGGTGGTTGCAAGTGCTTTACTAAGAACTCAGCAGTAATAACATTGGCGGAAAAGAGCAGATCAGGCAATTATTTGATCAGCATTTTTCATTTGTCTTTGACAACCTTCAAAATTTTTTGGATATGCTTAATTAAGGTAAATATTTTTTGTTTGAATAATGTTAAACACTGGTTCAACTAAAGCAAAATTTTTCAACTAAAGCAAAATATTTGGTTAATAATGAAATTGGGTCTTGTTGCCAGAAACAGAATAGCAGAAAAAACTGTTTTCTTGTTGATTGTTGCCGTTTCAACAATTATTTATCATTTTTGCTATGGGAAAAATAAGCATTATATATACTATTGAGTCCAACGGGTTTCACAAAGTTTAGGCAAGTTTGGGAATGTATTTTCTTTTTAGGTTGGAGTCTCTGAAAAAAGTTGTCTTTATTGTGGCGCATAGTATTTCAAATTTCTGGAATAATGTTTATGTTATTATTGACCAAATTAGGCCGATGGCTTACATCAGTGAAAATATAATCTTTTGTTCATATTTTTCCCGCCAGTTTCTTTGAACCCTATGTTTTATCCTGAAAATGCTGCGCAGCTGTCCCCCTGACCAACGCATAGACTCTGCTTCAAACCTTTTTTAAAAACAAATAATCTTTTTGGCAATGGGTTCAAGAACTTCAAGAACTTCAAGCCCCAGAAATTCTTTCTCAACAAGTCATTTTTTCAAGATCGAAAAACCTAATGCTATAGATAATTGTTCGATGCCTGACAAATTCGCAGTTTCATCTGCCAATATGGAGTAGATACAAAAAATTTTTTTGCAACCGCGACAATCCATGTTTTTTATGATTAATTCCAAACAAGATTGATCAGTTCATTTTGGAATCATCGGAGACGGTCCAGACGGGATTCTTCTATTCTTGAATATGTACTTTCAATTCTACATCACCGCATTCTATTCGCAGCTTAATCAGGTCTTCAAAAATTCTCTCATGCAGGTCTTTACCCTTAAAGGTAAGTCATGGGTTCCGCAGAAAATTATGGTCTTCAAAATTACTGTAATATTTCTTTTATTTTCTGCAATTATTTTTTGATGTGTTGTCTGCAGCTGAATATCAACGGGTAGGTACCCTTTCCGTGATTGATTTAACAACTTTGGCAGCCGCCAAATGCTATCGATATACTGAGGGTTCTAGCGGAGAATAGTGTCCAAGGAAGCCAGCTGTATAAAAGCACAAAGCTAGTTGACTTTAAGCCAATATGAAAAGGAAAACACATTAAAACTTTAGAAAAAAATAACATAATACGTTTATAATACGTTATTAATTAATAATTACTACTTCATTTCATTATCTTTCGATTGATGTATTTTTTTCAGTTTTTCTACTAAAAAACCTTTAAAACGTCGTCTGGCAAACATATAAGGTTCATAATTTTTTTTTCGCCAAGATTTAGGGGGGGCAAGTGCCCCCCCCTGCCCCCCCCTGCCTACGCCCATGTATATATATATATGGCACTTTTCTAGCGGACCCATTGATATCTTTGTTATACTGTAACTGAATTTGAATTTTCTTGGGTTTATTTTTATGGTCAATTTATGTTGTGTAAATTGGGTTTTAAATTATTA
>JABUQX010025097.1:25000-27500 GCA_015478945.1 Trachelipus rathkii | reverse complement strand
CTCCTTATAAGGATCTTCTGTGTTGCGGTTTTTGGTAAAGCCAAACTGATTTTGTGAGAGAAGACATTTTCATGCAAATAATTAGTAAGTTGTGTGTGAACTAATTTTTTAAGAATTTTACCAGTTGTATGAAGGATTGAGATCGGACGGAAGTTTTTCGGAAGGGAGGTGTCAGCACTCTTGGGAACAGGGGTAACTTTTGCAATTTTTATTTCAGTTGGGATAAAAAAAAATATAAAAATGATTTAGTTCAATTGAGTTGTTATAAAGAGGGGTTAATATAGGTGAGGTTTCTTTTTACAGTATTTGTATATCCAGTTTGTGACACTCTGAAAGTAAAGAGCTTTTTATTTATGGAACCATTTATAACACACTCGATGTTAGATGTTGATATTCTTTCGAATGCAAAGTTCTGCCCCTCGTGCGGTCTTAAATAATCAGTAAAGAACACTTCTGTCTCTGGAACTTCAGCTGCTAATACTGCCTCCACGGTAGTAAAGTTGGAGTTCAATTCATTAACTATACGCTGCTTGTTTGTAACTATTAAATTTCGTTATCTATTTTTAACTTTAATTTTTGTTTGTTTATTTTTGTAGCCGTTTAAATTGTCGTTTATTATGCCCCATTGCGAACGTGGGTCTGATTGAGTCTGGTTGAATTTATCAGCAAAAAAAACAACTAGCATTGGATTTCCTTATTAGTTTTTTAAGGGTTGTAGAGTATTCTGTTTAAACATGCATCAGTATAGTACCCATTTTAGCACTCTTATATATCTTGTGTTTTTGTCTAATTGTGGTTAGTAATGCTTTTCTCAGCCCCTTATTTATTGTAATCTTTTCGGAGATTGTTTTGTATTTTATGGGAAAGTTTTTTTTTATTGGAAAATTTTTGTGCTTTTCAACTAATGAAAGATTATCGTTGTGAACAAAACAAAAGTCTGTATTTCTTATTTGGCTTTGAAACGTTTGTTACGGCCTTCTGATATTTGCCTATATTCTATTTTCTTTTGCACCATAGGGGAACAGTCGAAGATTCAAATGTTAGGATGCAAGGGTGGTGGTTCGAAAGGTCATTGCATAATGTAAATGATTTTGTTGTATCAAGATTATTTGACCACATATGGTCGATGGTAGTAGAGTTATTGTGTTCATTTGGTCTTGTAATTCCTGTAATGTAGTTTAGGTAACCGTTTGACGTCATTGTGTTAATTAGCAACTTTTTTCCACAAGAGTTAGTATTATTACTAGACACGTCGATATCAAAGTCATCAGCTATTACCGAGATCCCACTTTTCAGTGTAGAGTTGCATAAATCATCAAGCTTTTGTGCAAAGTTTATCCTACTCCCTCGTGGTGGTCTGTATACTTCTACTAAGTTTATTGCATTGGATCCCTCTCTTAAAATAACTCCAAAGGTTTCAATGTCAGAGTTAATGATTGAGAAACTTTATTTTGCTTTTAGCTCCTTTTAATGTGATGAGACACCCCCTCCTTTTCTTTCTTTACGGCAAACGTTGAACATATCATAGTCTGAGAGCGCATACAAGTCTTTGTTATAGTCTTTTAGAAAGGTCTCGTTGAGGACAATACAAGAAAAACTAGCACTAAGGGATGAAATGAGGTTCGAAAGGTTATCATGGTGTTTTGGAAAGCTCCTTATGTTGATACAAATAAATTTCAGGCATTCACGACATTTATGCAAATCATTTAGTTCATTTGGTAAGGGAAGAGGACTTACCTCAATATTAAGATTATTAAGAAAATTGTCTATTTCGTCCACGGGAATTGAGGTAGGAGGAGTCAAAAGAGTCAAACGATCAGGAGGATGGAAGTACTGCCACAAAGGAGGATCAGTACTTGGGTTGTAAAACCTGCTGTTTATGACTAGGAAGATATGCGCTGGATGAGGTAAATGATCTCACACATAAGTGTACAGTTGTCTCTCTGTTGTGGTTATAATAATAATAATAATTTAGACAACTGTAAAAATATATTTAAAATACAGTGGAACCCCGCCATTCGTCCGCCTCTCTATTCGTACAACTCGTTATTCGTCCAACTTGTTAAGTAAAAATTCAACTCGCCATTCGTACGTTTGCCCCGCGATTCGGACAGCGTCACCTTGTTACTGGCAGCGCCACGCGGTCGCTTCAGCTCAGTCTCGTGCTAGCTTCTGTAATCTGTACGCTACGCATCATCCACGCAAGCTTCGTGAAACTTTGTGCTATATTATTGTTATTTTTTGTTATTTTTATTAAAAATAGTGCAGCCATGGGTTCAAAAAAGATTAGTGATTCAACCAAGCCTAAAAGGAAAGCAGTGAGAATGACAATTGAATTGAAAAAAGAATTCGTTGCGAAGTTTGAAAGTGGAACTCGTGTCTCTGACCTGGCAACTCACTATGGCAAGCGCGAAGTCAACCATATCGTCTATACTGAAAAATAAAGACATAATAAAAAAAAGCTAATGTGGCAAAAGGAGTGACTGTTCTTGCTGTGAAC
>JABUQX010025097.1:0-2500 GCA_015478945.1 Trachelipus rathkii | reverse complement strand
ATAAATATTGTTTTTATTATTATTATTATTATTATATTATTAATATTATTATTAATTTGTAAAGTTTTGGATCATTTTTAGCCTATGCTGTACATGTATGATTTATTTATTTATTATTTATTATTAGTTATTATTATTATTATTATTATTATTATTATTATTATTATTATTATTATTATTATATTATTATTATTATTATTATTGAGAGAAGAAGAAGAATGAGGTTCTCCAGAGCATAAAATCAGTTCATAAAGCGGAGTCTTGGACGGATATTTTTTGGTATATTCAAATAAATATGAAAAGCGAATCATAGCATAAAACCCTTTAGGAAGCCGAGCATGAAATAAAAACTTTCAAAATTGGCTTCCATATTACAAGTTTGTTTATTCCTTGTAAACATCTCTTTTCTATTTATATAAGCTTTATAAAATGTATTTTAACACACGCTTGTGAGCACACTCTGCCAACTCTCATATTTTAATATATATATATATATATATATATATATATATATATATATATATATATATTATATATTATATATATATATATATATATAATATATATATATATTCTTATATATATTAGGTGTAGCGGATATTCGCATCCGCCATCCGCATATGCGGATATCCGCATCATTTTTCTCTATCGCTCCGCATCGCGTCCTCATGATTTTTTTTGCTGTGATAGCGGAATAGTAATTCATTTATATTATGAGACCTTAAATGTTCCTCTCGAACTTTCTGTAACGCAAGAGACGGCAAGATGAAAGCTGACAGGTGATGTAACTGCGATTTTGGGTAATTGTAATTATTCTTCCCTCATCGTTTAAGAGATAACTAAGACTATTAGCTCAGAAAGTTCTTGTTTGTCAGACAGGATTCCTCTAGTTGCAACGATGAAACTGTGCTAAATACCTGCATTAAAATGTAAGGGACAGAAACAAATCATGCTGGAGATAGTAATAGATTTCAAATTCTGAAAAACGATTACGCATGTCATAGAATTTTTTCTGGTCCTAGATACAAAACCAAATTTCTTGAATCACGTGTTTCACAGAGGGTTATAACTTTTTTAGTTTCCTTATGTGATGAAACGCTGTAGAGGTAGAAATTTCACCAGCCAATAAAAGGAAAAGGTTACAGAAACAAGCACACATTTTCCACCTGTTAGCGAAACCATTTGCTGAATCCATGGACGTTCTTTTGGCTTCTAGCACGATGAAGGTCTTGTTTCAGGAGGTGGTCAAAAGACATCTGGTCATTGATCGAGATTATCAAAGCGAAAAACCTCTTGGATCGAGGATTAAGATCATTTTTTTGATTGGCGTGGATAATTTTGAAAAGTTTTCCGCGCATGTGATTTAGCCCAGGTCATATGATGACGTGCCCCAACAAGTGTAGCTTAGTGAGCGTCTTTTCAGCGGCGCAGATCTCATTTAAAGAAAAGAGAAGCAAACTCTCCCTTGAAAGGGCTCAGAGCTTTAAGTTTTGAAGCATAATTTTGAGAATTATAATTTCAGTATTATTATTATATAAACCCTTTTTCAAATGGGTGTGAGGCTTGGGAAGAAAATGGGGGGTGTCCATACGTTCCGCAATTTGATAACACGTATATATAATATATATAAATATATATATTATATATATATATATATATATATATATGTTTCTTTGATATAATATATATATATATATATATATATATATATATATATATATTGAAGGGGTTAAATTCTGGCCTTTAATAACCACCTTCAAAAGACGAATATTATTAGATGTTGAAGAGAATGAACATTGTCACGATAGAGTGGCGTTTCTTCCCAGAAGCTGCTTAGGATTCTTTAGTGGTGCTAGCAGCCTCCTGCACCAGACGCCACAGAACTTCCCCCAGTGACAATGCCGCGAGCACACTCCGCTCTCCGAACCTGGAAGGACGTCGGGTAGTAAGAAACGAGTAGCTGTCAGGTGAGAGCTAGGTGTGCACGCATTAAGGTCACTGAGAAGGCTTCGACCACTCTGTATTCTTACGTGCAGTTGGTCTGCACCTGCAGAAGCTTGAGTTGGAAGTAGTGAGAAGTAGGGTACAGGCGTTACAGGATGACCGAACAGAGTAGCGCCCAACAGAAGAAACTTGATTTGATGGTTGATAGGTGTTCATGGTCACTCCGGTGGTCACCAATTTGAAGGGGTTAAATTCTGGTCTTGAATAACCACCTTCAATAGAATTATTAGATGTTGAAGAGAGTGAAGCGTTGTCACGATAAAGTGGCGTTTCTTCCCGGAAGCTGCTTAGGATTCTTCAGTGGTGCTAGCAGCCTCCTGCACCAGACGCCACAATATATATATATATATATATATATATATATATATATATATATATATATATATATATATATATATATATAGTATATATATATATATATTATATATTATATATATATAAATATATATGTATTGAAGTACTTGGTGGCTAGACTTAAAAACTTAATAATCCGCTA
>JABUQX010025096.1:17500-51084 GCA_015478945.1 Trachelipus rathkii | reverse complement strand
GAGAGTTTTAACCGAATGGTATTAGTTTAATCATTGTGAGCGGCCTTTGTGGATCGAAACATTCAGAAATGTTGGCTTCGAACGTTGGTAAGAAGGAGTCTTTGATGTTGTTCACTAGTTTGTGGTTGTTTTTATGACAGTTTCTTTTACGTCTGAGGGACATTCTAATGAAACGATTAGATCTAAATATCCTTCTATAAAATTTACTTCACCGGTGTGATATAAAACCAAACCAGGCCGATTTTGTTTCCTTCATTTTCCTTCACTATTATATTTTGACATGTCGTTAGGATGGTGAGTAGAAACAAGATATTTTTTCGAATCCATTCTTGAAATATTGATCATATTTTGAGTATTTGTTTTTCAGAATATTTCAAGGTCGCACTAAAAATGTAATTAAATTTTAATTGGAACTTTAGTTAATTAAATTAAGCAACTTTGTTGCGTTTAATCTAAATGATTTCTTAATTATTAAGTGGTTATAGATTCTTACATTTTACTACTTAAGGTGCTTAACTATTCTAAGGTTTCTTTCTTTATCTTATTAATTATTTATTTACTTAACTTACTTAAGATTCTTAACTTTATTTTTATATTAACGTACTAAGATCTTAACTTTAATTTTAGTTACTTAACTTTATGATTCTTAACTTTATTTTTAGTTACTTTTTTATTTTTATTTTTCATTATAAAACAGCCATTTTAAGTTATTATAATTTTTGGTAGTATTTTTATTTAAAAAATTGCGTTGTCCCCTCTCTGGAGCTAAAAGTTCCTTTAAAATTTTTGGTAATAAGAAAAAATAAACAGAAATATAAATGATAAACAACTGTATAAGTTGAGATAAAACTAACATAATTTTAACGTTTCTAATCCAGGCTAAGGAACGATCGTTGATTCTAATCATCTATAAAAAAAATTTTTTTTTTTTTCTTAATCCAGATTAATATTTTAAATACTAGGTGACAAAAGTATACAAATGTATGTCACATTGTCCTAAAATTAAAGTCATCTTATATTGAAGTTCAATCCAACTAATTTACTTAAATTATGATGATCTTTTTTTTTCTAATCAAATAATACATGAAAAGATGCGAGTGATAATGTGTGTTATTTTCTTAAATTAAAGTATCTTCTTAAAATTAAAGTGTATTCTTCGAATTTGAAGAATATCTCCTAAATCTATAAATCTATTCACAACGATAAGGATTTCTCTTAAATTCACAGAATTATACAGAAATTGCAATGATTTATAGCGGGAGGCAGAAGTACGTCTTACCACCTCTAACTTGTTGTATTCAAAATCAATTTAAGCAGGCGGAGGTTGGACAGAAGTCTTCGCTATAGTTGTTGTCACTTGCCTCTGCTTGTTGTACAGCCTGCCTCTTCTTTATCCTTGTTTGACTTAGTAATTTCTTGAGTCGAATCTCGGGACCAGAAAACAATTGTGTGGTCTGTAGACGGGTCTGTTTTTCTGTTCATCTCTGATGATTTCCGTGTGCGATTCTACAACAGGTTGGGAAATTTGATAGGGCATCTCTTTCAGGACATTGGAGATTTCTTGGGGAAGGAATTCTTGGAGGGGATCCGCCGTAGGCTCCGTATATTTCACCTTCGTTTGCGGGTGGCTCCTTTGAAATTTCTCTAACCGTAGTATCTACTGAAATCTCTTGCTGTATGGGGGACAAGGATGGTCTGAACTCTCTTCTTTGACCTGAGGGGTGAGAGGGTGTTCTTTGGAAGTCATTTCTAGGAGTGGGAACAGGATGAATTCTTGTCAACAGTGCTCTTCTGGCGACTAGCATCGCTATATTCTTCTTTCTACAACTTCGTCGTTATGTCTCTTTTGTTCTACCACTTCATCGCTACGTCTTCTGGTTTCCACATAGGTTCTTTGATGGGGGCTTGATAGCTTTCCCAATAGTTTCTAGTCTGTGTTGACTGTGGTGGAGGAGCTGTCGGCGAAAGTATTCGAACTGAGTTGACGGCTGTGGGGGATCTGGAAGAGGGTTGTGTTCATACTGGTTGGATGTGGTGGAGAAGTTGGGAAATAATAACGGGAAGGCGAGGGGGGGGTGGGGGGGGAAAAAAAAAAAAGAAAAAAAAATAAAATTTTCTTTTTCCACTCAATCTTCTGATTCTGAACGATTCTGATCCTCAGCTTTTCCAAACAGTATCTCTCTTTCGTTATCTTCCTTGGAGTTTTAAGCAATTTTTAACACTCGTGGTGGGATTCCAAACTTCATCGTTCGTAAAGTCGAACCGTGTATCTGCAAACTTCTCAGCGGCAACTACCTTAGCATTGTCCACATGGACCGGAAAAGTCTTACCTGAACTTCTGCAAATTACCATCAATTTGTTTGGTCCTCTCAAACATCGGATAATATATGGCCCTTCAAACTTGGGACATAGTTTTGAACTATGATAAGGCTTCTTGATTGCTCGGATGAAAACGTAGTCTCCGACTTTGAATTCTCTCTGCTTTGCCTTCTTATGTTGTTGTTCCAATGTTTTAGTCGTTTCTTTCTCCAACCTTTCTCTCGCCAACTCTTTCTACTATCGTATCTACTTCGTCTGAGATGAACCTCATTTTCTCTGGTTTATTTACAAAAGGAAGCATAATCTTCCATTTCGTAAGGGACCCTTTTTACGTAACCGTGCAAAAGTGTGGGGATGAACCGATAGATGCGATTGTAAGGGAATTTAGCGGATTTGGGCGAACTCAGATATTTTCCAATCTTGTGTTGTCATTGAAATGTGTGCGTAGGAAAAGGACTCGATATTCAGCATTTATTCTTTCACACTCCGTTTTGGATGCTTTGTAAGCATGATTTCTACTTTTATCCTCGCAGCGCCTGCATCAAGTCTTAACACACTGCTTGTGAACTCCTGGGCATTGTCAGACACAAGAAGTTGGGGAGCACTGTGTCTCATATGACTCTTTCTTGCAGTGCTCGGGCAAATTCTTTACTGTCCTAGTTTTTAAATGCACTAGTCTCGACTAACGCGTCAAAACATCCAACGGAAAATAGTATATATTTTGGCCGGACTCGGTTACAAGTGGGGAGTTTTCCATATACTATCAACATGGAGCGTGAAAAGGTGTGTAGGGCAAAGCCATCTGTTTTATTCTCTGCTAATTGGAGTTTGTGACTTTAACTCTTAGATAAGTGATACACAATTGGCTGCCAAATATTCTTTCACGCAATTTTTTGCTAAGTGGGGAAAAGCGTATTTTTCCTTCATCTCCTCTTTTGTCGGCTTATAGGCCTCATGTCCGCTGCCCAGTGATAGCATTGGCATTGGTCTACTCACCTGTGTAGAATATTACTTCGGGAGCTTGGATGACATAGGTGGCTTTGTTGTGGAAAGTAATAATAAGACACTTTAAATAAGAATGTGTGGATAGGTCTTTGGGTTTTCCTTAACCCATTTCACCAATTTTCCTATTCTTGGACATTTTCCTTGTTCTTTTATGAAGGTTTCCCTATTCAGTGAAAAATCTGTTCGAGGTAAATCACCTCTGTTTTCAAAAAACGGCTTGCATTACAAAAGGTTAGGTGCTGGGTGGTCTACTCAAGTAATCGCGGATATTTGTTTTAACCTTTTTATTTCTAAGGTCGACCTGAAAGTGGTCGCCGACAAACATTTTATCTTCCTTACCGGCCAATCTGCTGTTTATTTGGAAGATGAACAAGGGCGTGATATCAGTGGATAATGGTGACTTATATTCCGAAGACCGTGTTTTTTCAAACTTTTGCAAGCAGAAACACTCGGCCAGGCATTCTTTTTCTATAGTATCATAATTCTTGCTGGCACTTCTGCTGAGTATCCGGGAAGACAAGGAAAGGGGTTCTCTTTCCGTCGTAGGAAAAGCTCCTCCAACCTCCCAGTCCCGTAAGTCACTCGCGTCTGGTATTCACGAGAGATTCCTTGCTATAATCCGGGAATGTGAGCTGTGGTTGTACGACCACTTATCTTTCAAAGTGTCAAATGCTTCTTGTTGCTTTTTTGTCCATACAAAGGGGACATTCTTTTTTACTAGATCATACAGTGGTTGTGCAACGACTGCGAAATTGTCTATAAAAGAGCGGAAAAATACGAGAAGAAAGCCAAGTTGGACTGTGTCTCCCTTGACATTCTCGGAGGATGAAACTTTTCATTGTTTCGGACTTTCACAGACAGGGCTAATTCCCATCTTTATCTTTTTACCTATCTTGAAATCCTAGATACAAACTGATGATGGGGTAAGAAAGCTGCACTTGGAACGGTTTTACTCTCAAGTTTTGTTTTCTCGGAAAGAGTTAGAACTTTTCTCGAAAGTTTTCGAAGTGTTTCGGGCGGCAACGTTTTTTCCTAGGCACTAGTACGCTCGTCCAAGATAGAACTGTTGCAACTGTGTCTAAAAGGTGATCTTAAGGAGCCATTGCATTGCCTAAGCATGACGATGATGGGGCATTGCGGTGGCCAAAGGTCAAGCGGGTAGGCAGATAACCTTTCCTAGTCTGAAACGCATTAGCTTTGGGTTTCTTCCTCTATTCTAAAGCATGGTACGCCGGTCCGAGAGATCTATCGATGTAAAATCGTGTTCCCCGAGCGACGTTAAAGATCTTCCTCTATCGATGGGAGATGGATAGACGTCTGGGACCTGTGAGTTGAGATAGCGGTAATAAGGCACACCTGGCTTAGAACTGTTCTTTTTTGAACTACCAGTGAGTGGGGAAGAAATGTGGGCTGTAACAGGCCTTGATATATCCCTTTTCCAACGCTGCATCCGTGTAATCATCGATGTCCTGTAAGTACTTATGGGGCAACCGGTACTGTTTACGGAAGATTACTTTAGGAGCGTCAGGGAGTAGTTCAATTTTAAACTTCTGAAGCGGGCAGACCGGGACAGCATCATCATCTAGTGCTAGTACATCATGGTAAGTCATCAAAAGATTAAGCAAGTCTTCTAAATACTCTGGCTTTTCAAGGATGCTGTTCTCAGCGTCTTCCTTTGACATCTTTTCTTCGATGATTTCTCTGTACACTTTTCTTAATTCTGTCTTTGATAGACCTTTAGAGCATGTGGCTACATTGGCTGACACTACTCGCTTGTGTCCACTTATGTCTGGGCTTCCTTCAGCTGATTGGCTGATTAGTGGGTAACTATTACCTAGAGTTATCCCTTTTTTCAAATGGAATTGTAGGTCATTGGTCACTCAAATTAATATAGCTGAGCACAATTTTGTTATTCCTCACGGGACTGACTGTGTTTGCAATATACAGTGGTCCTCTGGAGAGAGCTGGGGTCATGACACACTTTCGCTCCAAGTCAAAATCATCTTGAGTCTCAGGTCTAACCTTTATGTACCCATATGAGTTGCTTGGCAGTATAGTATCTTCAATCACCTTCAAATCGATTACAATATCTTCATCGATCATTAAATGTTCATTTTGGTTAGGGTCAGGGTTCGTTGAAGCCTGTAAATTCTCCGATTGAATCGAACTTTCCTTTTTAGTAGAAGTGTGCTTATGTTTTGGCTTGGCTCCTCCGGCCGCAGGACTGTGAGGAGGAGGGGAGGCTAGGATTTCTTCCTTTTCTGGCTCCGTTCTCCTTATCTCTCGATTCAGCTGGGCTCGAGCGGTACCGTACGATGCAGAACTTCTTTTATTTCCCAGAGGCGCGGAGGCCTGCTTGGGTGTACTGACAAAGTTTGTTCTTCTTCCTTGTGGGAAATGCGTTTGACGCGTGGGGATGCTGACAGGCTTGTCTTCCTTTGCAATGGAAGGGGACCGTGCGCAACATGTGCTGGGTCGACTGACAGGGTTGTCCGCCTTTCCTGTGGAAAAGATGGGTTCGCAACTGATTGTTCAGTTTGGTTTAAATGTTTTAAAGTTCGATCGGAATCCCTAAAATATTAGAATACCTAACCTTTTTTCCCTTTGGCCACTGTGGCTTTGGGTGGATTCTTTCTGCAGAGGAAGTCTTTTTCTCTAAGGCTCTAAATCCTGTGTGTTATCGTACTAAATAAATACCTATATTTTGCAAAGACTGTATGTCTATCTCTTTTCCTTCGTGATAGACATTTTTGAAAAACATATCAAAGTGATGGTAAACTAGAATAAATGCTTGTCCGCAACAACTATGGACCCAACTGGTTCTCCTGTACCCTCGCTCAACTTGGAAAATGTGGTGAGGTAATTTCTTTGGGCATGCGTAGGGGTACAGCTGCACCTCTCCTCTTAACTTAGTTGGGTTGTTATCGACCCCTTGCACCACCAGGTCGGTTTTTCGGAGCGGTATCTTGAAGTTACCTTCTTTCTCTAACTCCTTTAAACGCTTGGGTGTTACGAGGGATATGCTGCTCCCACAATCTAATAAAACACACGCTCTAGCCTCCTTACTGCCTATTGAGGGAGTAAGATGGACATTAGTATAGAAATGGTGTCCCAGTTTGTATGGTTTTTCAAACTTTACTGAAAAATGTTTGGGCAACTTTTTATATTTTCTCTTCATTTAATACAGCACTTATCATATCCTTTTCTTATTTTTTCTTCTTACTGTTTTCCAGCCTTTGCCCCTATCCGAAAATTTTCTCTGTCTGTTCTTTCCTCGGAGCGGGAGAGGAAGGCCTTCTCCTAACTAGGGCGTTATCTTCTCTTTTTCTTCTCACTTACTCAAAGTCTCTTCGGCTGGCCTTCTGCACATAACCTGTGCTCTTTTTCCCTCACGGAGGGCTTGTATCTTTTGTATCTCGTGAAGGTTCTGGGCCTCGACTTGTCTGTGGTGAAGGCTCAGGTTCTGGGCTTTCACGCCATGTCCCATAACAACTTGGGCTGTTGTATGGAAGGACGACTTGTTTTCTCCGGAAGAGGGTTTCCATGAAGGAAGCATGTCTTGCACCTGGGTTGCGAGCCCTTTTATGATCAAGCTTGGCACAGACTCCTTGAAAGAAATCATTGGCCATTTAAGGTTGTCGCCGAATGCCGATTAATCACATGCCAACAAACCTGGTTCATGCCCTAAAACCCCGGCCAGCTGATCTTCTAGTTATTCCAATGTGTTTTCGTGGAGTTTGCTCTGTTCTTGCCTCATCTGTCTTCCTCCGGAAAACATTAGTTGATCTCATCTCTTCTCTTCTCTTATCCTCATATCTTGGTTTGTGGACAGACTCTTTATTTTTCTTGTAAGAGTTGTTGTACTCTGACTTCTGCCTATCTTCCCGTTCGTCTCGGGCCATGAACACTTTTGTGGTGCGGAGTTCCGGTTGTCTCTTGTTATCCATTTTCAATAAAGCACCTTTCGAAATTTGATACAATTTGTCTAACAGTTCAGCTAAACTTATTTCCATATCAATGGTCTGCAATATTTTTTCTTTTAATCTTTCACCATCCCTGCGCTCTGAGAGGTTCTGCATGATTTTACCAATGATCATTACCTTTATATGTTTAGAATTAAACATTGCCTCCTTATCGAGGTCATACATCCTACTCTGATACTTTCTAAGCTTACTCTTTAATCCTACTATGAAATCTGTAAAAAGCTGTTCTTTCTTTTATATTCTATGAAGGCCACCCATAACTCGAAAACATTTCTTCTATCCTCCGGTTGTAGGTAGGACTTCAACTGAGCCAAAAAATCTTCTAATCTTTTAAACCGAGAGAAAACGGGATCATGGAGTAAATAATGCCTAGCTTCACTATCTAAATTCGATGTTATGGATGATCTGGCAAAAGTAATCTTTTGTTCTTCTGTTAGTGCCTAAAGCACTGAGTTTTTCATTTAATGAAACAACGTACTCATCATACTGGATGCCGTGCCAGAGTCTGGTCTTTAAACTTTTACCATAAAGTTTTAGGGCTTCTGGCACCTCAGGCAGAGCAGGTGTAAATAGATTTGCTTGGTAGACTGTGGGACTTTCTGTGTCTAGGCTAATAAGATATCCTTCCACCATTCGGGATGAATACGACTGGTTAGGCTAGGGGTATACTGGTGGACATACCACGTAATCTGAATACCACTGTGCTGAAAAGAGTGAGGGGGGACACTCCATGGGTGGCCACCATAATACGTGGTTGTCCCTGGTGTCTCCCTAGAGGTTGGCTCGTGCTGAGCAGCCATGGTTTTGCCTGTGTGTCCTCTAGGGGTTGGTGGGTGGCTGTGCACATGTTGGTGCCTGTGTCCCTCCTAGGGGTTGTGCGGTGGCTGTGCAGCATGCTGTGCCTGTAGTGGGAGAACTGGTCTCCCTGACTGTTTCGGGAATTCAAATGGGTCTTCCTAGCCTTGTAGAGCACCATACGGTTATTTTCTTACCTCCCATTTATTTCCATGGGGTTTCGGTGTCTGGGGTCTTGTAGCGCCCCAGTTTATTCGGCTCTTTTTCTTTATTGCACCCTGTGCGGTAATAGGCATCAATGCGAATCCAGTGTGCTGTCCACTGTGGCGGTTTTCAAATAATAGGGGGGATGGTCCTCTCTCCTCGGAGGTTCTCCTTCTCTAATACCGTGGGGGGATTGCCTCAGAAGAGTGTGATCAGGATTTTGGCCAACATTCGGATCTGGAACTAGTGCTGGAGGGGTCCCTTGGGGAGGTGAGTCTCCCTGGGCAACGAGCACATCGCTACCCCCCTCGGACTTTCATGTCCTTGTCCTTGGGCGTTATCTCCTTCATTCAACTCAAGATTTTCATTATCTCTCTCTGACTCCTCATTTGCACTTCCATTCTCCCTTTGGTCTAGATTTAGTCCATCTGCCATCCTTACTACTTAAAATTAATCACTAAAGTGGAACGAAATATCTTTAACGCGGTCACTTAAAACATGCAACGCGGTCGTTATACACGATATTAGCACTATTAGGTTTTACGAAACACCTTTTAATACATATATATATAATAATATATATAATATATATATATATATATAATATATATATTATATATAAGTATATATATATATATATATACCTATATATAGTATTATATATATTATTATATATATATATATATATATATATATATATATATTATTTTTAATTTTAATTATATAAATAATATATATATATATATATATTATATATATATTATATATATATATATATGAAATATATATATATATATATATATATATATATATACATATATATATATATATATATTTATAGTATATAATATATTTTACGTAAAACTATCTAAAAGGTAAATCACTCATTAAAAATTTGCATAAAATGTAGGATTTCTTGCAAGTTTGCGAAAAAATTGCCGAAGTTTTTTCCTTACCGACCGTAGTTATTTGCTACTACTTATGACTTTCCTCGATGAATTTCTCTATATTCAATCAGGATGAATGTCTGATCGAATTCATTAAAAAAACTATGCTGAAAATTAACTCGCCTGTATATCTACAATATATCTCCACAAATGGTCTGGGGTCTCAGGACGCTTGGAGTGGACTTCGCCTGGTCTGCTGTTCCAAATATATATATATATATATATTATATATATATATATATATATATAGGGTAGTGACGTTATTCCGCCGATAGATATATATAATATAAATATATGATAATAATATATAATATTATATATTATATATTATATATATATATATTATATATATTATATATATAATATATATATATATATATATATACTATATATATATAATACTATATATTATAGTATATTATATTGTCAATTTTTACAAAAATTACAATGGTTTCCATTTAACAATTTTCATTGTAAATGAAATGTGAGTATGACTCAATTTTCCTTAAAATTAAAATTCCAATAGGAATTAGCATCAAAAAAAAAAGTTTTATCAAATTTTTTGTGAGGCTCTAAAAGACGCCATTTTGCTATGTGAGTCTAGCGGAGAAAGAATGAAGTTAAGGACAGTGAGCGGTGATTGTGTTTGGGTCACAATGACGCGTGTGTGTGCTAGTGGCTGAGTGCGTAGCTGTGCGCGTGCGTTTGTGCTTTCTTCAAATGTTTTTGTGGGGCACTTTAAGGTGCAAATTTTTTCTCATTTACTTCCTCTCTTTGGTAACTTACTCTCCCTTCCTTGAATAGTATAATGTTTATATGTGCTTCTGCACCTGACACAACAAATCATGATAATATTAAATTATATATATTTATATATAATATATATATATATTAATATATATATAATATACTTTATATATAGTCTATTTAATGTAACGGGTTTATAGAAGGGAATACAGAGAGGTTTTATAGGTTAGGAATAAAGAGTGAGAAGTTCGGATGGTAAATTTTATCAAAAAGTTTTTGAATTAATCAACTATCGCCCTATTTTTCAATATGATGACTTGATATCCTATCAACACTCGATCAACTTTTTGCTCTTAATTAACTTAGACATAGCATTTCTTATTTGTAAATTATCACTCTTAAAATTAACATGTAGCATACAATGTAGGGTAATTTACGATAATAATAATAATATAAAATAATAATAATAATAATATAATTATAATAATAATATAATAATAATAATAAATAATTTATTATTTTTTTCTTCTTTATTTATAACTTGGCAGTATTGTTTTAAACGTCCCCGACATAATTATAGTTAAAACAATAATTTGTTCATGAACATATCTGAATATATATATATATATATATATATATTATATATATATATATATATATATTAAATTTATATATAATATATATTATATTTATATATATATAGAATTTTAATCGAATGAAATCTCTAATGAGGTCATTTGATTAAGAATTAGGTCCTTCATTATGAAGTTTTCTTACTGTGAATCCTACCCTTCTCCTGAGAGGGTTTTTCGGGGACGCCGAGTGAGGTTTTACTGTATTGAATATGAATCATTTGCCTGCAATTTCTGACTCGTGAGAAGATCCGTCGAATCCTTGCAATGGCCGCTAGTTGTCAAATTTTCTCCTTGGATTAATTTGAACTATCAGTGAGGGGGATTAATACTCGTTGCTAAATCCAATTTATTATGCCATTGTCGCAGACTCAAATAGTAATCAACATAAAAAAAACTATATGAAGTTAATAAGTAAAATTAGGAATAACTCTACATAATTAAACATTTCGCTGTAATATAAAACGCTTTTGATTAAGATGATATTATTAAGTTATGGGTACAAATTAAGGTACTCGCTTATTGTGGTATAATTATACATTAACATTTTTGTTGCATGTGTTGATACCCAACATTTAGGTCATTTTGTTTTACATGTTTAGCTTACACTCATATAAATTTAAATAATTTTCTATTTCGGCTAATTTTCTAGATAATTAATATTTTATAGCATGAATACATAATATGTTTAATTTTTAATAAAGGATTCAACAGAAAGCTTTTTGAGCTCTCTCATCGCTTTTGTCCGTAAGGGTTAGATATAATGAGAGAGTTCGCTCTCGGTTTGTCGTCAACCAAAAATATCATCACAGTAAAGTGAGTAAAAAAATGAACTGTGTGAAACAAATATCGGCTTATACATATATATATTATATAGTATATTATATATAATATATATATATATATATAATATATTATATATAATATATATATATATATATATATTATATATATATAATTATATATATATATATATATATATATCGTACGTATATCTATATATATATATATAATTATATATAATATGATATATATATACTATATAATATATATATTATATACAGGAAAGCATGCGTGTATATATATTATATATTTTGTAAAAACCATATATAAGTATTAAAAATGTATCGTATATATATATAACATGAAAGGTAATGTAATATATTAATATATATATGTTGAAAATCAAGTGAAAGAATCTATCCTTTCTATTTCTGATAAAGGCAGAGACTTTCAATTCAAAGCAGTAGAAGGGTATGATATATATATATATTTTTATATATAGTATACGTTATATGCGTACTACTCGCAATCAAAAAATCACCTTTTTATTTCACTCGTCAACTTTCACAACTGGTTGCTTGTATAGCGTCAGAATAACTGAATTCTCTTTCGGAAAGGAAGAGGCGAGTGCCGAGGTGGGCGGAAGTATGCATACAGATTTAAACGTGTAAATTTACTTTTGTTTGGACGGCAAACTGAGGTATTGCTACGTGCCATTATTCCATTTTATAAAAACGTTTTTGGTCGACTTTTGGAGAAATTCGTTTGATTTTGTTCTGAAGAAAGTGTGTAGATATATTGTAATATAACCTTTATTCATATATAATATTATATTAGTATATATATATAGTATATATATAGTTATATATATATTATATATATATTATATAGTATAGTATATATATATTACTAATATAATATATAGTATAATATATATAATATAATCATATATATATATATATATATAATAAATTATATATATTTCGAGTTTTAGGCCACTCTATTAATGTTAATTGTTACCCGAGGGCGGACGGGGACCCAAACTCAAATGCACTCACAACCTCTTTCCCCATCCTCGGACTTAATGAAGAGCTTTTTTAACAATGGTTATATACTTTTTTGCCTAGTATGAAATTCATTAATGGGGAAGGTTGTGCTTGAGAAGCAATCAATTTTTCTACTTTTTCTGCTGAGAGTCTGTTTCTCTTCTCATATTTAGCCACAGCATTTGCTAATACTCTCTGCACATTGGAAGCACTAGTTTGGAGGACAAGGGCAAATTTCCCTTACAAGTTTACTTAAGCGTGGGGTAAACATTTTGCTTAACTTTCACAAACTGTTAGTCATCGTAATTCTGTTTCTTGGTGAGAGTTTTTAAATCTTTGCACTACAATCTTTTGGGTAATGCGTGGTGTTTCTCACACTACATGATGTAGTAAATTCTTCCAGTGAATACCGTTATGATTTTAACCTTGTAGAAGGTTCTGTAGATTTCGTTTATTTTCCTTTTAATGGGTGTCGAATTAATAGACTATTCGGAATTGAAGTTTTTCAACTGCAACACAAAGTGACGATTTACTGTTCTAATATTGTTACATAAAAAACTTGCTTTTATAACGGGGATCTAGTAAGTTGCAAAGTATGGAAGGTCTTATTCCAACATGAACTAAAGCGTTTTTCTAGCTCTAGTGTTATTACATCTTTCATTCTTTTGAAACCGTCATCATTTGAAGATGGTTAAAAATTCTTCCTTAGCGTTGAGATTAAATGTATTACATTGGAGACAGAATCTGTAGAGGTGCTGATTTTTTTTGGCATCCTTAATCTCATGTGATTCTGTTGACTCAAATTATAATGAACTTCATGATGTGAGATTATGAGTCATCATTAAACAGTTGAGTCGAGTCCCATGTCTCTCATTTAAATTTGCGTTGAGATTCATCTTAAGTATTTTTTATTATAAAATTCTTTTCAAATCTAGACAATAAATATTCACGCAACATCCGCAGGCAAAGCGCTGATGCGGATGCGCGGATGCGGATCTTTGATAATGTGCGGATGCTCCGCGGATGCGGATGCGGATGTTTACTCTTTGAAGTATATATATATATGAAAAATTATTATTCTTGTTCTCTAAACAGCAAAAATTGATTGATACGTTTTCTCCTTTTTTTATGTGTGGCTATGAGAATGCTCATTATAGCCAGATCTTTGTTTTGAAGCCTTTTCAGATTAGAAAAAATATCTTTCTGGGCGTGCACGTTGCGAGTGAGATGGGTGCCAAATTCCTTAACTATACCAAATATTACTGTATAGATAAAATTTATTTTCAAAATTCATTAAATTTTTTACGTGGTTTGATGAGCTCATTTCCGGCCATGACAAAGCGGGAAATTTAAAAAAATCACTAACCCCTGGGGAGGCAAGGGATGCGTGCAGAGAAAGCTCAAGACTTTCTCCTTCTTAGAAGAATAATATCGAGGGTCATTTCTCAAGATCTCCTGTGCACCTGAACTGTCCTCTACTGGTTTGAAATATCTCAAAGAAAGTAATTTCATTGCTTTATTTTTTTTTTTTTTTCGTATACATTGACTTTGCCAAGGGGTTTACTTTTCTTTCGTTAACATAAGTATTAGTTCTGTTAATCTTAACAATACTTGAAAAATAATTCATCGTATTTGAGTGAAATTCTTTCAAAATATGCATCAATTTCATCATGGATTAAAAGAAGCCACTGCTATCAGTTAATGATGGAGATTGCAAAGGAAGAGGGAAGAAGAAGTAAGTTGAATCAAGTTAAACTATTACTATTCGCTCATGATTAAAAATTCAAAAAGACTAATCCACCCACTTGTTTCACTGAAAAATCTTTCTATGTTTTCTCTATTAAATATTTCCGCCATGGTAAATTAAAATGGTTTGCAGTTATTTTCGCTGTGGTCATAAAGTTATATATGTTGTACTCCATATGAATGTCCAACAGCAATAAGCATATACAACGACGCTGGATATTGTTCGGACGGTTAAAGCTTTCCGCTGAACTCTTCCTATTGTTGCTGTACATCATATCCATTGTCCAAGTCAGAAAAAGTCAATATTTATTTCGAACATTCGCAGTATTGCCTCTCCGCCAGAGGTTCTCCTTTGTCTTTCAGGTAACTATCCTAAAAACTAAGAAACTCGTTCAAGAACCAAAATATGCTTTCGTCATTTCTATTAACATATACTCTTAATATTTTTGAATTATTATTTTTATTATCGTATAAATTAAAATTAAAAAACTCAGACAAATCAAAAAAACTTTTGATAGGTTTTGAAATAATTTCATTCAGACCCCTCAAATCCCCTGGCGTACGGCTTTATATATATATATATATATATATATATATATATATATATATATATATAATATATATATATATATTATAAATATATATGTGTTTTAGTATATATATAATATATATATATATATATTATTTAAAGTCTAAACATATAATGGGTTTGGCTAGAAAATCAGTTTGCAGCATGGTTAGCTCTGTAAAAATCAAAATTCTTGTCAATAGACAAGCTTTGCAATTTCCAAAAAACATTTCAGCTATATATGATGGGAATTTTTCTGGAAATTGGGATTTCGATGTGAATCATATATTTGCCTTAAGCTGCTTGTACATAACGCTCAATCTCGTAAGTTTCCAATTAAAATTTACGACCGTAGTGCAAGTTGCAATACAAAGATTTCATTGGTTTAAAAAGTGCAAAAAAATTTAAGCCTTATGAATAGAGAGAGACACGGGAACTATTTCAGTCTTTAACATCCATATCGCCACTCAATTCGATTTTGCATATTATTTTGGTAAGCTAAGTAATTGTGTTCCACTATTTTGGTATAGTTAACATTATACTGTGTCAGGTTAAATATATTATCGAACATTTTTAAAAGGCATGAATTACATGCCAGCTCATTTCATTAAGGTAAGCCGCCATGAATTATGTGTGTGTGTGTGTGTGTGTTGTTGTGTGTGTGTGTGTGTTGTGTGTGTGTGTGTGTGTAGGTTTGTTTGCTTGTGTGCATGTAGGTTTGTGAGTAGGTGTGTGTGCGTAGGTTTGCGTGTATGTGTGTGTGTGCGCGCGAGCGTAAGGTGGAATAAACAAGGATACCAGTTTTGACTTGTCACAAATAAATTAAACATTAAAAAAAAATTGATGCATCCTATCTATCTAATCCCTCAAATCTATCTATTTCTTATCCTTTTGTTCTATTTTTCCCAGTCGCATTTGCGGCATTTAAAAACATTACAAATGGCTGAGACTTCATTTTCGTATCACTGAAACTTTAACATGTTATAGTTGTAAATGTCTCAATGGAATGACTAAGGCACAGAATAACATCTAGCGACAGTCGTGGTTTTGAAGCGCCGCCCATTTTTTGTTAGCGTATGTTCGGAGTTTTAGAAATTTGTTTTCAAATTTTAATTTTATTTTCAATTTATTTTAATATTAGGTTATTAGGATTTATATATATATATAGATTATATATATAAATATTATAATACATATAAATATTATATAATATCATATATATATATATATAATATATATATATATATATATATATATATATTATATATACATTCTTTAGCTATGTTCTGACATCTAACATATAAAAAACTACGACAGCGGCCAGATTAAGCTTCATTTTTAAACCGATGTATGTGAGAAATAAAAATATTGGAATAACCAAAGTTTAATTTATTATTTTATGTATTATTATTATTTATTTTATTATTATTATTATTATATTATTATTATTATTATTATTATTATTATTATTATTATTATTATTATAATAATATGTAGAGAGAATATTTAAGATAATAATGAAAATCATCATCACATTCTTATTTAATTTATATAGTCATTATTTCAAATTATTTTTAAAAGTAGTGGAAATACTCTTTAGTATCTAACCATTATTTTAAAAAATTTTTATTTTTTTTAAATTATCAATATAGGTAGCCCATCTTATTATGTAAACAAAGTGTTTTAAGAGAACAAACATAGTCTCTTAATTTATTATATAATGTTAAATACCACTTAAATAAAGTTATATGAAAGTTAATGTGAGAATAAGAAAACATAGTAATAATTATTAATAATAATGTTGTAAACAATATAGTGTATAAATATTGATTTGAAGTGCATTCAAAAAGTTGGAAATTACCAATTTTTTAAAAGAACTGGGGAAATACAGTAGAGTTTTACCTTTTTTTATTTTTCAATGTATACGGAAATATCGAGGTTTAAAAATAAGCATATGCATATTATATATTATATATATATATATACTATATAATATTATATATATTATATATATATTATAAATATATATATATTATATATATATATAATATATATATATAATATATATATTATATATATATATTTATATTATATATATATATGATATATTATAAGCTGTCTTGCTTTCCAATTAAACTAGGGATTTAATTGGTCTACCAAATGAATGTCATGAACCCATGTCCTAGTGTACAAATACGTGGTAACGGAAACCCAAACCCAGTTACCATGTCTTTATGTCAACTTCTACGACACGCAGAACAGGTGCTGTGAGAATTCTTCTCCCCACATCAGGATTTTATTATATATATATATTATACATAGTAATTTATATTATATATATTATATTATATATTATATATATAATATATATATTATATATATATATATATATATAATATATATATATATATATATATATATATATATATATTTTATATATAATAAGGTGGCCCAAAAGTTACGAAGGGTGTCAAAGCGATCTATAAATCCAATTCCTTAAAGAGTTTATAATTAAAGAACATAGCATCAGAATTCGGTAGAACATAAGAAAAATAGCAAAACACAAGTGTGAATATCATATCCTGTTAATGAAGTCATTTTCCGTCTGGGCCTGTTAAAATTAGTACCTTCCCTTGTGAGAGCTTTCAGATGCAATGGGCGGGATTTTTATAAAATCGTGGGAACAAAAGGTTAGTGTTGAATTCAACCCCGTATGGCAACTCTGTCCCCCGAAATTTTCCGACCCAATGGCCACAGGTGCCCTTTGTGTTGCTATCCCGTTATTTGTGGAAGCAATATGGTCTTATTTATCATTGACCGGGTTTGTGTAGGAATTTAAATTATAAACTGATATCCTCACCTGTCACCTCCACACTTTATGATTGCCTGTTCTCTATTTCCTTTCTTCCTCTTTTTTTCAGTTCTTTTCGTCAAACCAGGGGCCAAACGATAGTCTAATGCTCAACTGATCAGGGAATGCTCGTTGATCAGCAGTTATTGACCGGGTTTTGATAGTAGGATTTTCACATTTGGGGTTCGGTCGTGAAATTTATTTTCCATGAGTAATTTACAAGGTCTTTCTTTGGTATGATCTGTAAAGAAAAACAAAATCCACAATTGGTTTCTGAATTATGAGACATTGAGAACCCTTACACATCTGCACACTCGAAGAATTTCACACAACGAAATATTGTCTGATCATGGTACACAAAAACAACAAAAAAAAAACATGAAAGAAAGCTTTTTAGCTTCGAAATCTGTGAAAATAAATTAAAATTCAACTAATTATGAAATTATTGCTAGTAGTACGAAGGGGATATGACGTGTTTTTTAAAACGCGACGTTCTTTTGACACTCTTTTTTGACCGCGACCTTTTTGAGCTCGTTGACGCGACCTTTTTGACCTTTTGACCTTTTGGGCAACCTGAATTTTTTAACCTTTAATTTTTTGGACTGACTTTTTTAGGCCTTGTAATCTTTTTGGTCCTTGTCCTTTTAACTTGACTCCTATCCTTTTTTGGGCTTGTAACTTTTGGGCCACCCAATCGTGTACGTATCCCCTTAGTTTTACCCCCTTTAGTGGCGTAGCCCTTTTGAATGATTTGACTTTTGTATATCTACGGCACACTCCTTTTGAGACCCAAATTTTGAGACCTTGTGTATTCTACGGTACATTTTGAGACCAAATTTTTCGGTCAACCTTGTGTATTCTACGGTAATTTTTTTGAGAACCCTATTTTTTGAGAACAATGATTTGAGAACCTAATTTTTTGAGAACCTAAATTTTTAAAAACCTAATTTTTTGAGAACCAAATTTTTGAGAACCTCAAAATTTTTTTGAGACCCAACTTTTTTTGTTCATCCATCGGTAGGTGACCGACGGGGGCGGCGAATTTTTGCCGGGGCGGGGCGGGGCGGGGCTGCTCTAATTTGGCCGGGGCCGGGGCCGGGGTTAGATAAAATTAGAAATGTAAGAATAAGAGATATGTGCTAAGTCTTAACTTGGATGAAATTAAATATATTTCAATTAATTAATAATTTAAATATAAAATGGAATACATTTAATTAACTCAATTAAAATAAATATTTCGAAGAAATTTAGAAAATAATTGATTTTTTAGAAGAATAAGTTGTAATTTAAATATATATATATATATAATATATATATATATATATATATTATATAAATATATATAATATATATATATATATTATATATTATATATATATAAAATATATATATTAATTATATATATATATATAATATAATACATATAATATGATATATATATATTAAAGTATATATATATATATATATATATAAAATATATAATATATATATATATATTAAGTATAATATTATATATATATATATATATATATTATATTTATATATATATTTATATATTTAAGAACTACTTTGTAGTGATATATTTACTTTAGAGAGGAAGCCTTGGATTCTTTTTTAGTAATATGCTTACTGTCACTTCATTTATTACTAAATGTACACAATTAAAAACATTGTTAAACACTTCTTTTTAATGAAATAAATTTTTAAAAAAGGAAGGCTAATTTTCGTCCCGACACGCGACCTCCTCAGGCTAAGGGACTGGATTCCTTTCTTGATCTTCTCAGCAGTTCAAGTGTGTTTAGTTGGTCTGCTATTTCTTCATGGTGTTGTTTGAAATATTTTGATGTTTTCAGATAATCTTTATTTTGTATAAAATCTATCTTAACGTTCACCGGGATGCTTAATTGTAGTTGTTACTATTATAAATGCAAAAGGATTTCATGATTTTGCGATGGTTCGTGATTGATTAATATTTCTGATCATCTTTATATTGTGTATATTGATAGAGTGCCTGTGTTACGCCTTTGACTTGTTAAAGCTGAATTTATGCTGTCCTTGTGCAGGTCCTCTGTATGTTGATTTTTCTTCTTTGCAAATCTAAGGTTTTCCAACCTATATATGTTTTATTGAAGTATTGGCAGGGGATGTGATATATAACAGTTTGGGGGAGATTTTCTTTTCGTTTGGGGTTTGAAAATGTTTTTTTAGTATTATTTGATGGAATGAGGGTAATGATTTTTTTGGTAATATTTTTTTAACGGAATATAATGGTCATTGAGGAATTGGTAAAGAAGGAGGTGTTTGCTATTTTTCCGGGAAAGGTGGCTATAGTCCTCTTTTGCTTTGTTAATTATGCTTTCTGGATGAAAACTCAGGGATAAGGTAAAAGTGATGTTGAAAAAGTAATTGTGGGATGTATTTAGTTTTCGTTGGTGCTAGAAGAGGGGAGAGCGATATACGAAGGACACGGAAGAATAGATGATGACAGATACAGCTATTTTGTGTTTGGGAATGATTAGATAGCAATGGTATATAGTTTGGTGCGAAGTTGGTTTTCTATTCTTAGTAAATTTGCAGTAATGTGTTATTCATGTGATAAAGGTATGAGGAAGGATAGAGTTTGTTGGAAGGCAATTTCTATCGCTATACTGACTGAAGGATGAATAGAGTTAATAAAGTTTGGACATCATTAGGGTTGGTGTGTGAGGGGAGGGAGACAAAAATGCCAGCTGCATTTCTAATTATAAGCTATTGTTTAATAAAGGGTGGGGTCAAATTGATAAAATTCTGGTAGTTCCCTATATGTTACTGAGTATGGGAGCGTGGGGATCCCATACTCAGGCCCAAAAGTTTGTTTGCAATATTTGCCATTAAATGAAAGAAGTTATGTTGTAAAGAGAGATTGGCATACGCGTTTCATGAATTTATACATCTGCAGAATCAGTCAAATTCAACAACTTCTTTAATGTTTATTGCAAATAGTACGAACAAACTTGGGTTCCTCTTCTAGCAAAGAAACGAAATTTTACATCCTCAATACTTCAATCACTTTACTATTCGGAGATTTTCTCACAAAGCATTTAACAATAGCAAAAATGAGTATCTATGGTACACTTTCCCCCGAAAAATAGCAACACCTCCTTTTACCAATTCCTCAATTACCCTTATATTCGTTAAAACAAATTAACTAAAAAAATTACCCCTCATTCAATCAAATAACATCACCTTAAAAAAACATTCTCAACCCCAAACGGAAAGAAGATCTCCCAAAGCTGTATATTCAATCCCCTGCATACTTGCAAAAACATATATAGGTGAAACAATAGATTGCAAGGAAGAAAAAATCAACATAATGATGACCTGCGCAGGACACATAAATTCCAGCTTACAAGTCATAGGCGTAACACAGGCCAATCTATCAATATCAACATATAAAGATGATCAGAAATTTCAATCACACGAACCATCGCAAATCATGGAATCCTTTTGCCCTTAAAATATAACACCTACAATAAGGCATCCTTGAAGTTAAGATAGATTTTATACATAATGAATATCTGAAAACATCAAATATTTCAACAACACCATGAAGGAAATAGCAGACCAACTGAAACACACTGAACTGATGAAGATAAGAAAGAATCGGTCTTAGCTGAGAGGTCCTTAAAGATTTTTACGAAATTAGACTTTCTTTTAAAATTTATTTCATTAACAGAAAGTTTGTTTCACATGTTTTTAATTCAGATCGTTATGAATGAAGTGAAAGTAAAGCTTACACTAAAAGAATCCAGGGCCTTCTCTCTAAAGTATATATGATATATATATATATATATATATATATATATATATATATATATAATTATAATATATATAATATATATAATATATTATATTATATAGTGATGTAAATATATCTATATATATATATATAATATATATAATATATATTATATATATTATATAATATATATATATATATTATAATATATATATATATATATATATATATATATTATATAACTATATTATATATTATTAATTCATTAACTAATTTTGAAAAGAGAGTTGAAACGATTGGTTTTCCTGAAGATATTTTCTTAAATAAATAAAATCCTTCAATTAATATTTCTACTATTATTTGAATTTCCCTTTTCCGAATTCGTTTGATATATCAAATTCGAATATTTTTATGTTAAAAACTCGAAAAATTATAATTTGGCCTCAATTTTAATTTGAAATCATAGTAAATACCAAAAAAAATGTACATAACATCTTAATATATTTTGCATCAATTTATAACAAAGGTGTAATGGAATAAAATTATAATTTTTTTTATTTTGTTTGATTTACCCCTCTATTATTTAGTGTAATTTACAGTTAACCCCGGTTGAAACCCCCGGTTTTTTCACTGATTTTTTGGCGGGGCGGGCGGGCCGGGTCCGCTAAAAATGGCCGGGGTTAGCGGGGCCGGGGCGGGGCCGGGGCCCGTCGGTTCCTATCCATGGGTCAGTTTTGGCCCACCCTAATTTTTGGACTTGTATCTTTTTTACCTGACCTGACCTTTTTGGGCCATTTTGGGCAACCCAAATTTTTTGAGAACCCAAATTTTTTGGCCACCCTAATTTTTTTGCAACCCTAATTTTTTCGGCACCCTAATTTTTGGCAACCTTCGAAGAAGGGTTGCGCAAACGGTTGCGCAGCAAAAGTGTACGTGTCCCACCCTAATTTTTTTGACCAACCTTTGGTCTTCCATGGGTCAGAATTTTTGGCCACCCTAATTTTTGGCTTCATTTAGGGGCTTAGCCTTTTTTGATGTCTTTACGTTTTTGTCCTTGACTTTTCTCCAAGCTTGCCAAATTCATGGTCAATTTTGGCTCACGCTTAATTTTTTGCCACTCGTGTCCCACACGTCACATATTTCGTTTTTAACTCTAATGTATTTATCATTCTCTCTGGCTCGGAACACACACATACACACAAACACACACACCTACACCCACCTACACCACACCTACACCTACCCTACACATAGCCTACACCCATTCTCCACTAGCCTACCCGCAGCCTACACCTAGCTACAACTATACTAGCCTCCACACATCCTTCCCTAGCCTTCACCTACCACTAGATTCCACCCAGCTGGCACCTAGCCTACACTACAATTAGCCTCCACCAGCCTTCCACACTAGCTACACTACACTAACCTGCTCCACCATGCCTTTACCTAGCCTACACCTACACCTAGCTGACTCCAACCAGCCTTCACCTAGCGTACACCTATACCTACCTAACACGTGCCTACAATTGATGGCTCAGACTTTTATGCTTCAACTTTGATGAGTCCATCTCTGTTGCCATCTATATGATGATTCAGCTTGATGATCAGATTTATTGATGTTTTAAACTTTGATGGTTCGCCTATAACGTAATAATATTTATGGGATGTTGTATGAAGTTTCGCTAAGAGTATTCTATGAGTGCCAGGTGAGTGCAAGTGAGGTGCCATGGTGCAATGAGTGGCCAATGTGTACCAAGTGAGTGCACAATGAGTGCCAAGTGAGTGCACATAGTGCAACTGAGTGCAAATAGTGCCAACTGATGCCATTTTTTCAAGCCTGTTTCTAGCCTCCTGAGCTAGAATAGCCCTAATATGGGTGCCAACCCCTAGGTTATAAGGTATGAGAAATCGATTGGGTGTATATTACAAATTGCTAGGATGCTTCCTACTATGAGTTAGTCTTTTCTACCATCTTATCACACTATTCATTATACACACATACACTAGTGACACTTATACACACATACCCTATGACACTTATACACATCATACACTATGACACTTACACACACTTCACACCACCATTAGACCTTTACACTCAACCCATAGACACTTGCACTCACCCATAGAACACTTACACTTACACATATACACACTCCCATAGACACTTACCTTCACCCATAGACACTTGCGATTGGTGTAGTATATAAGTTGCTTAGGATGTTTCCTAACTATGATTAGCATTTTCCTAACCTTTTCTAAGCCTTCATCTACCTAAATCCAAGAACAGAGCTATATTAATAGTCTTCCTAGGTCATTAATTGGATACACAAGGCGCGCAGCGCTCAGCGCAAAGACAGCAACCGCACCGCAGGTGCGTCCGCGCGTCCCCGCTCCGCGTGCGCCGGAGGCGAAAAATTATTTCCGCGTAACCGCGCCGCGTGGCGCCTGCAGGCGCCATATCCCCGGTACCCGCCCGCCGCGCGCGCCCGCGGGCGCAATATTTATATATATATGAATATATATAATAATATATATTTTATATATTATATTATATAATATATATATATAATATAATATAGTATATATATATATTATACATATATATATTTAATATACTACGAGTCCTTCATTTTTATTATTTCATACTTAAATATTTTTTTATTAAAAATTTGCGAACCTAAAACTGTAATCATTACAGACATCTTTTAATATTTTAATTATACTTTTTAATTTATAAATTGTAAAAATTGTATGTAAGAAGAAAAAAAACCAGAGTGTCTGATAATATAATAATTTTATTTACTAAAATTGTACTAAATTATATTAAGAACATTAACTACTACTTAAAGGCAGTAAATAGTAAAATCAAATAGAGGTGTTACCGTAACACGTTAAGGGATTAAGTAAGCTTTTTGTTTTAACTGCTTTACTGCTTTATACTCATGTTTATTACTGCTTTAACTCATTATGTTTTAACTGAATTTAACTCACATATTTATTAAGATTACATACCTTAAGGCGTAAATCAAGTAAATCATAGAGGTGTTACATAGCAACCAGGGGTTAGTATGCTTTTGTTTTACACTGTTTTTACTGCTTTAACTCATGTTTTGCTGCCTTTAACTCATATGTTTACTGCTTTAACTTATAATATTTTAATTAATTACATACTAAAGCAGTAAATCAGTAAATATAGAGGTTGTTTACATAGCAACAAGGAATTAGTATGCTTTTGTTTTATGCTTTTTTACTGCTTTAACTAATGTTTTACTGATTTAACTCATAGGTTTTACTGTTTTACTGCTTTATATTTATTAAAGTTACATACCTTAAAGCAGTAATCAGTAATCAATAGAGTGTTAATAGCACAAGGGGATTATATGCTTTTGTTTTACTGCTTTACTGCTTTTAACTCATGTTTTACTGCTTTAACTCATATGTTTTACTGCTTTAAACTCATGTTTTTACTGCTTTACTCATATGTTTTACTGCTTTAACTCATGTTTAACTGCTTTAACTCATATGTTTACTGCTTTAACTCATTTTTATTAAATTATGTTTTTTATTTTGTTTTAAATACTTTTTATTTTATTATTATTTTTATGTATTTTATTATATTTTTATTATTTTTTATTATTTTATTTTTATTCTAGTTATACTTACTGGTTTTACTCAGGCTATTGTATATTATTTAGTAACACACATACACACAACGCACACACACACACACACACACACACCACGACCACACACACACACACAACAAACACAAACAACACACACTTACACATATAAGTATAATTTATTAACATTTTAATTTTTATTTTTATTATTATACCTTAGTGTTATTTACTTCATGCTATTGTTATTATTATTTAGAGCAAACCATCACACCACACACACACACACAACACACACACAACACATTACACTTATACATATAACGTTATATTTTTAAACATTTATTTTATTTTTATTATTATACTTAGTGTTATTACTCTTCATGCCTATTGTTATTATTATTTAGGAACACCCATACACACACACACAACAACACCACAAACACACACACCACCATACACACATGAACACGCCCACTCATTACAGACAAGATACGTTATAAATTATAAATGAAAAACATTTTATGTGTATAAACTACGTAATTTATATTACTCATTCAATTTTTACAAATAAAATTATTTCAAAGTTTCTTAAAACCTCTATAATAAGTCAATCATTATCTTTGAACAAAGAATTTATTATTACTGTTAATACTTTTGTTTATAAAATTTATAAATCTAGTTTTATAATAACTTTTACTAAATTTTAAATTTTATGTAAAAACATATATTTTGACTACCTGTAAGAATCAAATCAATAAATCAGTAAGGAGCCTAGCACCGTCCTCTAGCACAAGCTATGCACGTTTTGTCTATTGACGTTACTGCTTTTAATCATTCTTTAGGCCATGTAATTGAAGTATAGAAATAGACAAAATAGTCTCTCTGCTACATTAAACATGGTAATTGTTATTAAAATCATTCTAAGTTTTTATTAAAATAAAATTATTCACTTACATTAATATTATTCGCTCGATGTTAACTATAAAAATATTTCAAAGTTTTAATATAAGTCGGATTTTCTTTATTATTATTATTATTACTATTACATTGGACAATACATCACGAGAAAACACAACAACCAGCACTCCTTACAGATACCAAACTGACCTCTCTCTGTAAAATGTGTTGAAATAAATACTACTTTAGGCTAAATTTAGGATAATCCTTTTGTATCTCGGCGATTTAGGGCCTAAATTTCAGGTCAAATATATTTCAACGTGTACCTTTTCTGTAAAATGTGGTGCAATAACTACTTAGGCCTAAATTTAGGACTAAATTTAGGATAACCTTTTTTGTATCCCAGCTGATTTAAGCTAATACGAGGTAAAAGGAATTCAGTATAAGACAAAATCAATTGTTATTATTTATTATTTTTATAAATAATTTCAAAACTGAACAATGCTGGATCAGTAAGTCTTTAAGCAGGTAAGATAGGAAATGTTTTTCCTTACTTGTGATTGGTCGGAGTAATCTTTATCTCTATATGACCTCGTATGTGATGGTCGAGATTTATTTTATCGTCTTTTGAAAATTACCTTTGTTCTTTAAACTTGTATTTGAGCAGGGGTGTGTTTTATTATCTTTTTAGACCAACTCATTTTTAAATCATAGTCATTTTAGCTGTTAAGGCGGTGCACAAGTTATCTAATTTGTATTAAAAGTGTTTTATTTTTACTTAGTAATATCATTTTAATAATAAATACCTTACAATGAGGAATAATTATTATTTCACTAGAATAGATAATAATTAATTCACGAGACTAAATTTATAGTAGATCACGTGAAGCAAAACGCAGGAGCGCCCGCAACCCGGTGCGGAACAGCCGCAGGAACCCGCCGGTGTAATATTACTACGGTCCGCATAAAATATGGAGCGTTGTATTTCAAGGTGGTAGGGCATACATCCTAAAGGTTGATATCTTTTGGACAGCGTCCCATTCAGGATGTAATAATATTAGTTGTTATGTATTAGGTATATTTACGATATTATAGCACATATTGTTCAAGGCAATTAAGTTTATTTAAAGTCCGGTGTATCATGTTTATTAAAAACAAGTGAGATAATTCTGGTGGTTACGCATGCATAACAGCACTGATATGAAGAGGTATGATTTACATACTTCGATGTAATTTTGAAGTATATATAATATGATACAATACTTGAAGTCCATAAGAGAAATTTTTGGTTTTTAAAGGAGGGGAAGTTTATTCTCATGTACACACTTGTGTAAATTAATAATAGTAGTAATATTAGTTAATATTTTAGAGAAAAAAACTTTTCTAACTTATACATAAGAAGTTATAAAACCGTAAAGCCATACTGAAAAGGGAAGGGTTACGGACAACTTCTTTATCACAATAATCTACGGTCTAGATGTAGGTGTTTTGCTTTAAGGCGTATAAAACTTGTTTTACATGCTTTAAAGTAATAAGATCTTAAAGGCATACCACAAAGAGGAACATAGCCAGCGTCACATCCGGACTATTTGTTCTATCCTCAAGGAATTATAACTTTAAGATAAATAAAACAAACTGTCTTTCTACAAAACAAAATGTTTTTTTATTAGTTATGAAAAAGTTGTTTAATCTATAAAATATATTATTATATATTACTATATATAGTAATTAACACATATGTGTGTACATGCATATAATAAACTTCCCCTCCTTGTACAAACCGAAATTTCTCTTTATGGACTTCAGTATTGGTATCATATTATTATACTTCAAATTACATCGAAGTATGTAAGTTCATACCTCTTCTATATCAGTTGCTGTATGCATGCGGTAACCATCCAGAATATCTCACTTGGTTTTTAATAAACACTGATACACCAGGATTTTAAATAAACTTAATGGCTTGAACATATGTATAATATTCGTAAAATTAATACTTATACATGTAACAAACTAATATTATAAATCTGAATGGGCGTGTGTCCAAAAGATAGCACCTCAAGAATGTATGCCCCACCAGACTTTTGAAATCAAACCTCAAGTATTGTTCGCGTACCGCGTAGTAATATTACGCCGGCGGGATCATGCGGCTGTTCCGCACCGGTCGCGCTTGCGGGCCCTCTTGCGTTTTGCTTCACGTGATTTACTATAATCTAGTGAATTAATTATTATCTATTCTAGTGAAATTAATAATTATTCTCAATGTAAGTATTTATTATAGTTTGATGCACCTAGTAAAAATAAACACTTTTTACTTGTCATCAGAATAACTTGTGCACCACTTAACAAGCTAAAATGAGTATGATTTTAAAATGAGTTTGGGTCTAAAGATAATAAAACACACCTGCTCAAATAAAAGTTTTAAGAATGCAAAGTTAATTTTTTCAAAGACGATAAAATAAATTCTCGACCCAATCACATACGAAGTTATATTAGAGATTAGGATTCCTCCGACCATGATCACAAGTAATGGAAAACATTATCCTTCTTACCTGCTTAAAGGATCTTACCGACCCAGCATGAGTATTTTGAAATAATTTTTAAAAATAATAATAATACAATGATTCTTGTCTATACTGGAACTACCTTTTGACCTGGTATTAGGCTTAAATCAGCCTGGGATTCAAAAAGGCTTATCCTAAATTTAAGGCCTAAATTTAGGCCTAACGTAGTTATTGCACCACATTTTACCGAGAAAGGACAGTTTTTCATGGATTTTTGATTCAGAATTCCGAAGTTGCTGGGGGCTACAAAAAGGATTATCCTAAATTTGGGCCTAAAGTAGTTATTTCAACACATTTTAGAGAGAGAGGTCAGTTTCCGTATCTGTAAGGAGTGCGGGTTGTTGTGTTTCTCGTGATGGATTGTGAATGTACATAGATAATAATAATAATATAAGAAAATCGTCTATTTAAAAAACTTTGAAGTATTTTTAGTTAACATCGAGCGATAAATATAAATGTAAGTGATAATTTGTTATTTTTAAATAAAAACTTAGAAGGATTTTAATAAAATAATGTTATGTTAGCAGAGAAGACTTATTTTTGTGTATTTTTAACTTATTACATGCTTATAAGATGAATGTAAGCAGTAAGTCCAATAGAACAAAACGTGGCATACTTGGTGTAGAGGGTCTTTAGGGCTGGCCTTTTTCTGATGTTTACTATTTATGCTTTATAGGTACGTAAAATATATGTTTAATAAATTTCCATAAATTTTAAGTATTAATTAAAAATCAATTAGTATAATTTATAAACAAAAAGTATTTACAGTTAAGAATCACACCATGTTCAAAGATATATAAAGATTATAGAAAGTTTATAGAAACTTTGAATAATAATTTTTAGTTTATTGAATGAGTAATCATTAAGTCGTGTTATATTACAAAATAAACATAGTTTTTAATAAATTATACGTTATGGTCATACAAATGATGGGCGTGTGGTGTGTATGTGTGTGTGTGTGTGTGTTGTGTGTGTGTGTGTGTGTGTGTGAGTGTGTGTTGGTTTCTAAATAATAATAACAATATGGCAATGAAGAATATAACACTAAAGTATCATGATAAAATAAATAATACATGTTTTAATATTATACGTATATGTAAAAAGTGTAGTGTGTTGTGATGGGTGTGTGTGTGTGTGTGTGTGGTGTGCTACTTTAATATACCTATTCTAACAGACTATCTATAGTAAGAATAAACTCTTATTTAATGTTTAATTAAATTGTGAGTATGTATGTAAGTGTAACTATAATTAAGGTGTGATTGTGTGTGTGTGTGTGTGTGTGTGCTGTGTTGTGTGTGTGTGTGGGTGTGCGTGTGTGTATGTGTGTTTCTAAATAATAATAAAATGGCAATTAGTGACTAGTCTTAGTAGATAGTAATAGAATAAAGATATAAAAATTAACGACGCTATAAGGAAAATAAATAAAATAATATATAATAAAAAAAGTATTAAAAACAAAATAAAAAACATATGTTAATAAATATATGAATATGATTAAGCAGTAAAACATATGAGTTTAAAGCAGTAAAACATGAGTTAAAGCGTAGTAAAACATATGATTTAAAGCAGTAAAAATGAGTTAAAGCAGTAATAAAACATGAGTTTTAAAGCAGTAAAACATGAGTTAAAAGCAGTAAGCAGTAAACACAGAACGCATACTAATCCCTTGTTGCTATGTACCACCTCTATTGATTACTGATTTACTGCTTTATAAGGTATGTAAGATGTTAATAAATATGAGTTAAAGCAGTAAACATATGAGTTAAATCAGTAAACATGAGTTAAGCAGTAAACACAGTAAACAAAAGCTACTAAATCCTTGTTGCATGTAAAAGACCTCTATTGATTTATGATTTACTGCTTTAAGGTATGTAAGTTAATTATATAATGAGTTGAAGCGTAAAACATAATTGAGTTAAAGCATAAATACATGAGTTGAACGCAGTAAACTAAAACAAAAGCTACTAAATACTGTTGCTGATGTAAACACCTTCTATTGATTTACTGATTTACATCTTTAGGGTATGTAAATTTTTAATAATATGTTGTGTTAAAGCAGTAAACATATGAGTTAAAGCAGTAAGACATGATTAAAGCAGTAAACGCAGTTAAAACAAAAGCATACTAACCCCTTAGGTGTTAGGTAACACTTCTATTGATTTACTGATTTACTGCTTTAAAGGTATGTAAAACTAGTTTTTAATTAAATTTCGTACATTGTAGTAAAATAAAATGTTTATATATAAGACACTCTGGTTTTTTTTTCTTCTTACATACAATGTTTTTAAAAATTTATAATTAAAGAGTTTAAGTAAAATATAAAAAAGATGTCTGTAATTGAGTTACAGTTTTAGTTCCGAATTTTTTTATAAAATGTTTAGATAGAAATAAAAATGAATGACTCGTAAATATATATATGATAGTATATATATATATATATATATATATTAATAATATAAGTATATATATATATATGTATATAATAGTATATATATATATGTATATATATATATATATATAATATATTAATAATTATTTCATTTCGTGCGGGAATATGCCTGCGGGCGCGCGCGCGGCGGGCGGGCGGGGAAATGGCGCCTGCGGGCGCACGCGGCGCGGTTAACGCGAAATATTGCGCCTGCGGAGCACGCGGCAGGGCGGGACGCGGCGGGACGCACCTGGGGTGCGGGTGCTGGCTTTGTGCTGGGGCGCATGCGCGCTTGTGTTCCAATATGACCTAGGGGAGACATTATATTGCTTGTTCTTTGATGTAGGGTAGAAAAGGCTAGAAAAGTTAGAAAATGCTAACTCATAGTAAAGGAAACATACTAGCAACTTATAATAACACCAATCGCAAGTGTCTAATGGTAAGTGTAAGTGTCTATTGGTGAGTGTAGGTGTCTATGGGTGAGTGTAAGTGTCTATGGGTGAGTGTGAAGTGTCTATTGGGTTGAGGTGTAGTGTGGTATAAGTGTCATGAGTGAATGTTTAGTATAAGTGTCATAGTGTATTGTGTGTGTATAAGTGACATAGTGTATGTGTTTATAAGTGTTAGTGTATGGTTGTATAAGTGACATAGTGTGTATATAGTGTTGAAAAAGACTACCAATAGTAGGCAAGCATGCCTAGCAAACTTGTAATATACGACACAATCGATTCTCATACCTTAAATAACATGAGGGGTAGACACCCATATTCAGGTGCTATTCAGGCTCAGGGAGGCTAGAAAAGGCCTTGAAAAAAGTGGCACTTCAGTTGGCACTATGGTGGCACTCACTTGGGCACTCGATTGGCACTCCTTGGCAACTCATTGGCACTGCACTCTGGCATCTAGAATACTCATAGAAACTAATAGAACATCCTAGATACTTCTTACGTGATTGGAATCCATCAAAGTGAGAGCGCGGCGAGGTCTGAGTGATGCAAGCTGAATCATCTAATATAGATGCCAACAGAGATTTGACGTCATAAAAGTGATGCCATAAAAGTTGGCCATCCAAGTTGTAGGTGGACGTTAGCTAGGTATAGGTGTACGCAGGTGAAGCTGGGTGGAGTCTAGGTGTAGGTTGTAGGCTAGGTTGAAGGATGGGTGGAGCTAGGTTGTAGTGTAGCTAAGGTGATAGGCTGGGTGGAGCTGTGTAGGTGTATGGCTAGGTGAAGGCTGGGTCAACATTCTAGGTGTAGGTGAAGGCTAAGTTAGAGGCAGGGTGGAGGCTAGGTGTAGGTGTAGGCTAGGTGAAGGCTAGGTGTAGGCTGGTGTAGGCTATGTGGAGGATGGGGTGTAGGCTATAGGAGGCTGGGTGTAGGCTAGGTGTAGGCTAGTGTGTGTGTGGTGTGTGTGTGTGTGTGTGTGTGTGTGTGTGTGTGTTGTGGTTTTTAGGTGTTCAAGTTAAGGATAGATCCATACATGCGTTCAAGGTAGGAACGAAATATGTGACGGGTGGACAGCGATGGTCAAAAAATTAAGCTGGGCCAAAATGACCCATTGGGAATCTGGCAAGACTTTGAGAGAAAAGGTCAAGAACAAAAAAGGTAAAGACATCAAAAAAGGGCTAAGCCCCTAAAGGGGGGGGCCAAAATTAGGGTGGGCAAATTGAGCCCATGAAGACCAAAGGGTTTTGGTCGAAATTAGGGGTGGGAGCGCAATTACAACGGTTGCTGCGCAACCGTTTGGCGCAACCCTTCTTCGAAGGGTGCAAAATTAGGGTTGGCCGAAAAAATTAGGTCTGCCGGAAGGGTTGCAAAAAATTTGGGTTGCCAAAAATTTGGGTTCTCAAAAAATTGGGTTGCCCAAAAAGGTCAAGGCCCAGAAAGGTCAAGGTCAGAGTAAAAAAGATACAAGGTGGCCAAAAATTAGGGTGTGCCAAAATGACCATGGATGACAAAAAGTTGGGTCTCAAAAATTTGGGTTACTCAAAAAATTAGGGTTCTCAAAAAAAAATTAGGGTTCTCAAAAATTTAGGGTTCTCTCAAAAATAGGGTTCTCAAAAAATGGGGCTAAGTCCGATTAGGGTTCTCAAATAATTTGGGTTCTCAAAATGTACGCGTCGAATACACAAGGGTCTCAAAAATTTGGTCTCAAAGTGTGGCGTAGATTAAAAAGGTCAATTCTTCAAAAAAAGGGCTAGTTACGCCATAAAGGGGGGTCAAAACTAAGGGGGATACGTACGACGGAATGCTTCGCATCCGTCTGGCGCACCCCTTCTTTCGAAGGGTGCCAAAATTGGGTGGCCAAAAAGTTACAAGGCCAAAAAAGGGTAGGGTCAAGTAAAAAGGACAAGGCCAAAAAAAAGGTCTAGGCCTAAAAAGGTCAAGGCCCAAAAAAAGTTTAAGGTAAAAATTCAAGGTTGCCCAAAAGGAAGGCCAAAAAAGGTCGCGGTCAAAAAAAGGTCAAAAAGGTCGCGGTTAAAAACACGTCCAATATCCCCTTGGTACTACTATTGCTACTCCTTTCAATTACTCTGTAGCTACCAACAAAAAAATAATAATACTCTCCTAACCTCGAAATGGAACAGAACACCACAAATGAATGAAACAACCAACCCACATTTGATACGAAGACGAGCTTTATCGTCCCGAAAATAATTCATAGC